>JANIJG010024567.1:154523-183471 GCA_024611175.1 Megaceryle torquata
CCACCCCTGTGCCTTAAAATTAAAATTTAAAAAAAAAAAATCTAATTCCCATGCTTCCTTTGTTTAAATAAAACTCTTTTTTGTGTAGTTCTAATTTTTTTTTTTTTTTTTTTTTTTTTTTTTTTTTTTTTTTTTTTTACTCTTTAGAGCATAAGAGCATAGTCTACCAGATAAGTCAAAAAGCAGATTAATTTTTATTGGGATCCAGATGCTGCCTGGATGTCATGGTCACACGTAGCACACACACACAATGTTTCACTTGGTGCTGCTGAGGGCATAAAGCCCAGAAGGTCTGTTATTCTTACATTTAATGTGAAAAGTGTAAGGTAAACCAGTTCTTACCCTGGCTCAGAAATACAGGAAAATGAAGTGCACAGTCTGTGTAATAATACCTCACTAACAACATTAAGTTCCCTATTTTAAAAAGATCTCAGGTTTGGGTTGGTTTTTTTTGAGTTTTCGATTAATAATTACATTATCCTTTAAAAAATAATTTGGTTTTTTATATTTCATTTTACACATTCCTCATTGAAGAAACTACATAATCCAAGAAAACAAATATTTTATCTCCCTCAGTCATAACTGGCCTCAGTTTATGAAACAATATTTCAAGTATCACCACTAAGTACTGTACAGGTCACAGAAGAAGCCATTTGCTAACATAGTTCAGCTTTTAATGCTCATTGTATAAAGGAGGGCAGAGGAGAGCTTCAGAGGCTTCTTCAAATTATGCAGATGGATTATGTACTTGAGACAAGATCTGTATAATTGTTTGTGTTAAAAACAGTTCTTGTCTGGCCTGTTCCTTTCCAGTAGGGTCCAGAAGTCTTCAGCCATTTTCAGAACAGGGATAAAACAGAACCACTGATTTCAGGAAATGAATTTTTCAGGCAGTTTACCAATGACCTGTTCTGTTGTCACACAGGCTGTCCTGACAGCATCCCTCTGCCAGGCTCAGATCATGATAACACACCACAGATGACCCAATCAGCTGAGGATCCCCCCCGCATGCCTATGCATGTACACCCACACATATATGTGGCTATACAGAGGACAATTTCAATTAGAGCTGCAAAAAAGAAGTGCTACTTTAAACAATTACTGGTTTTGTTAACATACTTTGCTATGTGTGAATTTATCATCTTGTTGTGGGTTTGGTTTTTTGGGGATTTTTTTAGTGGTTTCTAGAAATTTTAACAGCCACTAATCACTGGCAAACAGGTGATGTTCTCAAAGGAATGTAAAAGCTTCAGAATACAGATTAGCTTCTGGACTACAAAATTTACAGAGCCTCCAGGATTTTGATCTGTGCACATCCCCAATGTACAAAATGTTGAAAATCCAAAACAACTGCCAAAACTCACATTTGGCCCTGATTATTTCCTTGTTTATCATGGTTAGCATTCCCCAGATAAGAGATAATGTTGCAAGCTCAATAACCACAGAAAGTTTTGAAGACAAACTTAAAGAGAAACAGCTATTTTCCTAAAACATAGTTCAAAAGAAAATTAGTGTAAAACTTGGTAGATTTTAATGGAGTGATGCACAGCAATACTCAGGTCTCGCTTGTGAAAATTTCTACCTGATTTGTGTCCTAGCTAGACAGATGAAAAATTGAAATGGTTCCTTCACATATGCATTTGTCTTTCATCTACTGAAACTGTATTTCAGCTGCCTTTTTAGCTATCACTGTAAAATAGTCCCTGAAATTCTACCAGTAAGTAATTTTTTTTGCATGCAGTCACAAAGATCTCAATAGAAATGGAAGTGTCTTGTCCATTTTCTTCTAATTCTGGGTTACAGATATAGAAAGAGCAATTATTGTATTGCTGTTAGAAGTTACCCCATAAAGACACCAAGAAGTGTGTGGCTTATTGTCACAAACCCTCATTAGACTGAAGAGCTTAGCAGTATTCAAACAAGTTAGTGTTTTGTTTGCTGACCAATAATGTGCAGATAAACACCCCCAAAAAAATTGCTGTAGAAAAAAAATCCAGTGTACTTCATACCAAGACAGTACCATGTGGTTGGGACTTAGGAGGAAATCATGAAGCAAGGACGGAGTCATAAGGGTCCATTGCAACCTATTTCCTCTTTTAAAACATTTCCTTTTGCTAGTTCTCAGCTGGATTAGAAAGTTGATTGCTCTGCATGAACAAAGCAATCTCCACATTTGTACAGAGTCTTATTGTTCACCATCACTCCTGGCACAGTGCATCTGGCATATCTGCAGTTGGAAAGCACTCTATAAACAGGTGAACCAGACACGTGAAAAGTTAATATTCTGCTGTTGTGTCAGTATAATTATCTCTAATAATAAAGGAAAACAGCTGCTTCAAATAGTCTTTCACTTAGAAAGTTTGGATCATTATACTTTGACTTTTATCACCTGTTTTTTGGATAAACTCCCAATGTGGTTTATGATTCTGCAAGATAGTAACATCTCATTCTATGAATGACAGACAGATGGAGTTTGCTGCAAGGCTTATTGATAGTAAAGCACGTAAGACCATTCAAGATACTTAACTGCAAGAAATACTGGAGATAACAAAATATTGCCTTCTCTCACTTTTTAAGACTCCTGTTATTTATTTTCAGTGGTTTCAAGTTTTCTTTTTTTGAGTGTTCAGTATTATCACCTGGCAGTCCTAAGACACTGTGATTTTTTTGTTTCAGACCACAGAGAGAGAACAGCTGTTTTACAACTAATTGAAAGCCAGTAGAGATGTAGTCCAGATTTCAGAATAAGGTCTGTTTGCAGGACATTTGTATGCCATTCATCTCTTTCTTTCTCTGTCTTCCTCCCACCCCCAGAAATCATCTAATTGGATTTTCATGTCCAAATCCTGTTCTCTTAATCAAAAGGCAAACAAAATCAATCTTTTGCGTTCCCAGAATCTGAGTGAAGCATTTAGTCCTAAAGCACTGAGAGACTTATTCCTCAAAGCTGTGTCAGACCCAGCTTACTAAATTGGTTAACCCTTGTCACTAAAAGCTGCAGTAATCATCCATGAGATCTGCTGCAGCAATTATACTTTTTGTTATAATAGGAAAGGTTTTATTTTCCCAAACCTTTGCAAAATCCACACAATTGACACAGGAGAAATGGTAGGGGATTTTTCATTTGTTTTTTTTTTTCTAAATATTTGTTACCAAGACTTCAATTACGTGGTGATATTATGCAACATTTGACCTGGAAAGAAAATAATCTAAAATGCATTTTTATGGAATGATAGATATTTACTCTGTCAGACCTAATCCTTGAAATTAGAAATTCAGCTCTGCTGTCTGTCTTCCTCTGCAGTGATTTATATCTGAGGACATAGAGCAAGGGCTGGATGCTGGCATTGCTTTCCCTCAGCTGCACACTTCCAGCAGTGCAGAGATGCTGCAACCCTGTTCCACGACCCTCCAGAGTGTTGCAGCAGAAGCTGAGTATAGCTATCTATGTTCCATGATTTCCAGACAGGAAAGTCTGTGACAATAACTGAAACCCAACTCCCATATGCCAGACCAGCTTTCTGAGGTGATGGGAGTCAGTCTGGAGGATGGAGGGGCTTATGGTCCCCAAATTCATCAGCCACAAAGGACACAAAAAGTGAATGACTATTGCTCAGATTTTCTAGTGACATGTCTATATGGAGTTTTGTGAGATAGACAGAACTGCAATACTCCATGAGCAAAGTTAATTTTAAAGGCTGCACAATTTACTGCAAAACACCACAATTGAAATCATCTGTATATCAATTGCAGTAATTAGTGGGATGCCAATTTCCACGTGAGAAATAGAAACTTCCTGTAGTTAACAAACAACAGTAAACCTTCCCAGCTTAGCACAAAGCTATTTGGTAAGGTATCTGATGATGATTCACTGGAAAAATTCACAGCTTCCAGTTGTGTGCAGTTCACCATTTTGTCTGCATGCAGCATTGCTTTCCAGGACAGTCTGCACACTGGCCTGCAATATAAACACCAGCTGGCCAGTGAGCTGCAGAGCAGTGAGGGTATCTCTTTCTTCCATTTTCTGTATCTTCATGGGAGAAAGAAAACTTCCTGTTTTCAGCAACAAAATCAATTACCTGTAAAAGTCCCTGGGAGTTTTTGGCATCCCAACCAAGTGCTAACATTAGACACACACAAGGGAGCACAAACACTAGCAGCAGTCTGAGTGAATTCAGCCCATGGTGTTCTCTGCACCTGACTTACAGAGTGAACATCCCTTAGCATTCAGAAATGGCCTAAAATGCATACTTTTGGCTGGGGAGTACAGTAAACAGAACTTTGCTGTCCTCCAGCCCTCTTCTAAGCAAGTGATAAGCACAGTTGAGCAGATTTCAATTTAGGTTCTCCCCAGATTACAGTTACCAAGCCCACAGAAGGAATTAGACTAGGCAGAAAGCAAGAGCAATGTCAGACAAGCATTCCTCCTGTACATCACCTGCTGCAGGTCAGGGCAGCCCAGGTGGGCTCCAAGCCAGTTGCTGGAGGGGCTACAGGGAGGTAAAATGCTGCTATTCCATACTTATTCACTGCAGCTTCCCCTTCCTTCATGCTTTCTGTACTGCTAGGTAGTGCATACAATGCAGAAGTGTTTACCTCTTAGCTGAGGTGGCTTTAAAGATTAAATTTGCAAAGCTAGGCTTTAGGCTGGTGGACACAATTTTTCATCAGAATTCTCCCCTACGTCTCATATTTGACATAAAAGGTATGTGTTGGCACAGGACAAGACTTTAAAAAAAATAGTGAGAAAACAAAGTGGCTATGAGACATATTTCACTGGGCCTGCTAAATTTCAGTGATAGCTGAAAAATAGCTCCTTTTTACAAGTCTATCACTGTGTTAAAAAGCTGCATAAGCATACTATCAGCTATGTCTATGCTGAAAAGGAAATGATGAGAGATTGTGCAATCCCCAGTGTTGCTTAATCAAAACAGTATATAGAATTTCAATGTCAATAATTTAACAAAAATTATTCTACAGGAAAGTAAACAGGCATATATATATATGTACTGTTGATGTTTTGCTGAGAAGTGTACCAGCAGCATGGAAAGTATCTTTAAATTTCCACTTTTGTTTTCGCATGGAAAGAAACAAGTTTCTTTTTTGCTCATCTGAATCTTTGAATACTGAAGTTGCTTAACTGAAAATGCTTGGAAAGAACAGAGAAAAAAAATGATAATGTGTAGTTCTTTGAAGAGGGGTTGCTTAGAAGAATGCAAAGTTAAATTTTCAACACATTGCCAGCACCTCTTCTAGAGAGAAATGTTTGTCTGCAACAATGTCAGTGCTTCCATTCTCAAAAAGAACCTTGCAAACACTGTCAGGAGCGCAAACAATGAAAGCTACAATTTCACTTGTCTACTGCCATCAACATACAGCACGAACTCTGTCCCACGCTATCCCCATTATTATGCAGGGAAGAATATGAAAATTGCACAGTTCGGAAAATATAGTTGAAGTGGACACTGAAACAATACAACACAGGCACTGCAGTTAATTGCAGATCACAAAAAATATATTTAAAAACACATAACCTCAATAGTGAGTGTTTTCTGCACAACTGCAATTCCTCACTGTTGCTCAAACATGGACCTCCAGCAGCAAAGGTGAAATAAAAAAGCTGAAGTCATATCTTTATATGATGATCTTATGACATAATCACGTTGCAATTGAAACTCATCTGTATTGCAGATCCTAGAACCTTACTAGTCAGGGTTTGAGAGAGCTCTGCTTTCCTTTAAATCTCTCCATCTGATTCATTCTGAGGCTCTACTGCCATCTAAACAAAGAAGAAAATACTGTCTTCACATGTATTTTTGGTTGCTTTTCGACAGTGGCTGTCAACATGCTGTCTCAGCTTTCTTACTGAAAGAATCAAAAAGGAAGATCCCTCTTCTATTCACTCAGTCTTGATGGAGTGGCCACCTGATGTTCAACATCTCTGATGTTCAGCCTCTCAGACCAATGCTCAAGAGCTCCACTACACTTCACTAGGCTGAAGTTTCTTCTGTATCTAAAGGCTAGATCCAGCTCCAGACACCCTAATCAGGAAGCTCAGTCATAAAAGGCACTTTTATCCTTAGCTGTGTCACAAGAGAGTGTTTTTAAAGATCACAGTGCTCCCTCCTTCTGCACTCCTGCTGTGGTGAGGTCCTTACCACAAGGACTCAGAGGAGACCTCTGGTCCTGGAAAGAAGCCTCCAACTAGGACCTACCCAAGCAATTTAGAGCTCCCCATACTTTTTTTTTTTTTTTTTTTTTTTTTTTTTACTTTTTTTGTTTGTTTGTTTTTGTTTTTTTCTAGTGGGTTGTAGGACAGTCAGCTTGAGCAAAAGCAAAGAAATGAACCTTTAAAGAGAAACAAAGGAAAGTATACAGATTGCTTATGTCTCATGATAGACTCATAAAGTAGCTGTATTGAGTGTCAGTGTTGACTGCTGGTTGCAGTTCAACATTATGAGACAGATTCCCAGCTGAAAAAACACAACTTGATCCCAACACAAATGTTTCACAATAATCTTTGCTGGAAAGTCACCACATAGCTTTGGGAGCTCTATAAAAATCCCCCAGGGAAGAATTTCCCTCATGCTGCAGTAAAGCCAGTGTTTCTTCTATCATTTATCACATACCTAGCAGCTTTATAACCTTTTAAAATGTGCAATAGCTGGGCTTGCGACAAAATTCCTGATTTTTCTTTTACGGGAGATGTGTAATGGTTTGCATTCATTATGCAAATTTAGATTGCAAAATAATTTCTGCAGGATTTGCTTGAATAAATCCAGACAGGCAAGTTGAGAAACTCCTAAAGCCCAAAGACCAGGTCAATAGGGAAAAGGATAGTCTAATCCATGTGTCTGTCTTTGCTATTCAAGGCAAACATATAATTAAAGATGTAAGTAAGTAGAAGATTTAAGCACACAGTTATGTTATGAATTCTTTTGTGGAGGGATGTGTAGTTGGACCTGAAGAAGCAGAAATCAACAGAGATGCAAAATCTTTGATGCATTTGATTATATCTCAGAGGCTATTTCTATTGAATGATAGCAGACTGGTCTGCAGATTGTCTCTTGCCATCTGCACATGGCAAGCATGCAATTGCATGGAAGGTTCCTGCTCCCCAGGGCAGGGATGTTGTTCTGTGCAGGATAGCAAGGGCAGAGCTAACACACATGGGAGCATAGGTGGAGCAGCAGCTGCTGGAAATGGTTTAGTTCAGAAACAAGGGAGGCAGGACTTGTAACAACTTGTAGCACTAGAAAGTGCAGACACTTAGTATAAAGAGTAACAGAAATTGAAAAGCCACATCTGAATGGGAGCCAGTACCTCACAGATCTTCCTCTTTGGCAACTTCTTTGCATACATTAGAGTGGGAAAATATTAATTATACCACAGCAATGCATGTCTTTCAAAAAACAAAGTCTGTGCTGTTTTCCCATGCTGCTGTCAGCCTTCACCCTAGTCCTGCAGGCATTATTATATCCACCACACCTAGCGCTTCAGCTGCAGCTGATGGAAACACCAGCCTTAGGTTGAACATAGCCCAGCAACCCACTAAGTAAAGGAGACAACTCCAGGCTTCTACTTAATCTTCTTATTCCCACCAAGTCCTCTGAACTTGCAGTCTCTCACCACAGCCCCAAGATGAAATAAGTAGACAGCATATCCCAGGTTTGCACCGGATTCTGTATGAGCCATATGGTTTTGCAATATGAATCAAGCACTTCACAGCCTGAAGATGTGAAACTAGGCCCTTCTTCAAATGTTATTCAGAATTCAGTGATCCACAGCCTTATAAGAGCAATCATTAGTTTTCTGCTCCTGCCAGCATCTGCCCTGATGATGTCTCAATACAAATTTTCCTCCAAACAACTGTTGCGCAAATGGAAAAGTTCCAAGTAAAATAATCCTAAAATCAGCATTATAAACTGATGATGAAGTTTATAATGTAACCTCGAACCAGTGGAAAAGAACTAGGAAGGGAAGAGATAAGTTCAAAAGGCCAGAGGTAGAAGCAGATCCTAGTAATCTTTTAAATAAGCTATCTAGATCCTAACTGAAGTACATTTATAGAACTCCTGGAGAATACGTATTTTTAAAATACAGTATAAGAAAGCAATGTAAAGTGCTAGTGGCTTGATATCATGTGTAGAGTATGAAAGACGAAAGACTCAGAGACACATCCATTCAATGGTCCAATGATTTCAGGGGCTGCTGTCTACAGAATGAACCCTCATATAACTCAGACATAAATAAGATTTGAAAACTGACAGCTGTGCATATGTCTTCTGTTAAAATAAAAATACATAGAGTAATGTGCATTCAAAACTCAGCACCTCTTATTGGATCTCCCCTCAAAGCATGTTTAGTTTCCTTTATGCTTAGTGTGAACATTTGTGCCCATTTTTCAGTTTACATAACATCTGCCTGGTGATAAGGTGCATTGGAACACACATTCTTGAATGTTTATGTCCACAAACTGTTTTATATGAACTTTGTATAATGGTCTTGTATTTCATCAGTCTTGACCTGGTTTACAGGGGTATAAATCAAAATAAATTAAATTTAGGCATTAGTAAAACCAGACTGATTTCAGTGGATGGTAAATTTTAAAGCCTTTGCAGATGACATTAGAGAAGAATGCATGAGAACAACTGCAGCTCTTGGACACCTGTGAAAACTTTACTAGATCTTTAAACTGCAACACAAACGCAAAAAGATTAACTTAAATAAAAGGGACATTTCAATTCCACATGAGCTCACATTCTGTTTCAAATGCAGATTAAATATCTCTGTTAAAACAGGCCACAATCAAGCCATTCCTCAGATGAAGACATACATTTGCAAATTTAATTGACAAGTTGCGAGATTCGTGTTTAGACAGCTTTAAAAGTTTGGGTCATTATCAAGGTTGAGCATCCCCTTGTCCCATAAATACAGCATTTGCTGAAGTAAAAATTTCCAATTTTTTAAAAAAATGGATGAATTCAAAAGAGAGAGAGAGAGAAATTATTAATGGAGTAGATGAAAACTATAAAAGCAATTATTCTTATTAGTTACTCCTGGGGAAAGAAGTACTGCAATGTTATTGTAATACTCATCTCTAGGAATCAAAGATCCTTCTAGTAAATTGTATCAACTAAGTGTCAAACTATGAATTGATAGCTCTGCATCAGAGCTCTCAAACTTGACCATTTGTTGATGTCTTTTCACCAGTCCTTGAGTGCATTCACAATACTATCACTGGAGTATATGTATAAAGTTCCCAAACCCACACTGTTGCTGAAATGCCCATAAAATGAAAGTATGACCTTAAAAGATTTAATGAAGTCAGTGATGATCTAAAATATACATAGTGAAAACCAATTCTTTACATGGTATCATGACTGAAATGGGTAACACATTGTGCAAATATGAAAATTAATTATTGAAAAAATTTAAGTGGTATGCCCAGGGTCACAGATAAAATTTGTTGCTTGAGAACTAGCCCACCACCTTAGGAAAGCCCAAGATGAGAAGAAATCAGCTAGTGTCTACATACCCCAAAGATGTGATGAGGCGACAAGTCCCTGCAAAGCACTATTCCCCTTGATTTCACATTTCATTACAAAGATATACTGCAGGGCAGAGCTAAGATTTGGTTCAATTTAGTTTAAACAAACCAAACCCAGTGTGTTTTGTACCCTGTACACTCAGTTCCTTCCTTGGCTCCAAGGACAAAGAGTAAACAAGAATCATTTGCGGACTGGAAAGTGGAGAGCAAAACAGGCAGAAAGAGGGGGGGAAGATTTTGTTTAAACCTTTGCATGTAGCTTGGGAACAATACTTGAAAAGCTATTGAGAGGGTGGTGCAGCACAGCCTAAATGAAGATACCACTATGACAGAAGTCTTCAAAAAAGTCAGAATGCAGAACTGGAGACTGAGAGGAACACAGAAATTTTTATGATAGTAAAATCAACTACAGTGCGAGGGTGGAACAATGTTGAAGCACGCAGCAATATTTTCTACATTATATTTGTTAAAAATATTTTCTCAGATATAGCCATCTGCCTTCATAGCAACTGCTTTTCTCCAGAGAACAAATTTAGTCTATTAGTTTTCCTTCATATATCCTGCATTGTTGTAATATTGAGCAATACGTGAATCTAATTCTTTTGACAGACATTTATGAAAAAAAGTAATTTTTAAACCTTAAAATATTTACACATTTAGTGAAACTTACACAATTAAAGTCTGGATCAAATTGTCATTTATATGTAGTATACAACAACAGATTTGTTAAATTTAATCAGTTAGAAAAAAAGGGCAATAAAGTATCACCTGACAAAAGGAACCCATCTTTGTCTGCATCCAGCTGTTTGCTTATTTATTTATTCATCTGCTTAATAAATTTGCACCAGTCCAAATGTGCTCATTTTAATGAGAATTTTTGAAACACATTTTATGGGATGGGGGCAGGATTGGCAAGACAGATGTTTTATTCTCAGACAAGAATAATACTGTACTTATATTTCCATCTGTAGTAAATTAATTTACTTCCAGTGTAGCCTTGGTTACAGTCATTTTTGGCTGCTGAAATAACCTTTTTGGACTTGCACACCCAACTTAACATCATGAAATCCACTACAAGGAGCACTATATCACCATAAACCAGCTCAGTGAAAGCCAGTTGCATCAACATCCAGGACAGCGACGTATTCACTATAGAAACAGCTACTGTGAAGTTTGTGCACATGCTCAGGATGTTAAACCTTTTTCCCTGCTTAACAGATAGGAGCCTGTTGGGTTCAAGAACTGCATTTGCACAATGCCTTTAATGATCAGATTCTGCCCTGTGAGTGAAGCTCATAAGAAGTATGGGATCAATATTATTAGGAATACCTCTACTTATTAATAGTAATAGTTTACCAAACTGATTAATTTCTTTTCTTTGCCTTTCACTCATATTTACTGCCTGCATGTACCCCTGTTAGACACAAACTGTGGAAACAGGCTTGAGTGCCTACTTGCATTTAATCTTGTTCAACAGTATCTTTTCATTAGTGGGATACTCTGTTGCATTCAGTACTCCACTATGTGCTCTTTCAGTCTTTGGCTTAACCCTTTTAACATGATTAAAATAAAGATCAGTGTGGCCAGCATTCCTCAGAATGACAGAGGCAAGCTTAATTGCTATTGAAACTTCACAAAAGAAACAAAAATTCTAAAACTTCTTTTCTTTTCTTCCTTTTCTTTTCCTTTTCTTCTCTTCTCTTTTCTTTTCCTTTCCTTTTCTTTTTTATTTTCTATTTTCTTTTCTACATGGGGAAAAACCTCAAATTGATTGTGATTAGTAAAGCCAATACTTTGAGAAGTTTTCTAGGTTACAAGATTTATTGTACCTTTTCAGCAGTCTTGGCCATTACTTAACTATTGGATTAATTGTATTCAGAACAAATCATCTGCCATTTCATTTTATGACTCATTAAGCAAGTACAGCAGTTAACCATTACTGCTTTTTGGTGTAAGAAGATTTCAAAACTTATGCGCTGCTAATGATGCCAGAATTAGGAAAAGCAAGTACCTTGCCATGTGCAAAGGTCAGAGTAAGCACTAATGGAATACTTATCTGCCCCCAAAAGTAAATTAAATCAATTTCCTGAGCCTTGTAAGAGGTATAATGCTGAGACAGGAGGCTGCAGGATGAAGAAATTGCAGTTGGCTTGCAGGTGGCTCTCAGTGATATTAATGTACAGCACCACTAACCATACAACCCAGCAGAGTCCTCTAAGTCTCACTGACTTAGGAAAAGCCTGTGCATGTGGGGTTGTTTCCCTCAGGTTGATATCTGGAAAAGGCAAAAGCATTCACTCAGGAAAATCAAAGTGCCCCTGTGGAGCCTGCAGATGATGGCCCATAGAAAGGAAACTCACATTACAAAGGTGGTACAAAATCTTGGAAGCATGGGAGGGACCCATTTGCATTAGGTAGGAGAAAGGGTTGGGAAGGAGGAAAGCAGAAGCTAGCATGCAATTTCTTCATGACTCTATCTCTAGCACACCTCTCTGCCTGCCTAGTTTCAAAGGTCAGATGCCAACTGAGTAATCCACAGCATCAGAGCAAGAGGAAAGTTAGAACACTGTGTTCCTCTTCTTTTAAACAAATCTTGTTTCTTATCTCCTCCCTGTCTGGTCTTGTCATTTCTGATGGAAAATTGAAGTGATTAAATGTCAGGGAGGCATCCAGCTTGTGTGGCATCAAGGTAACCCTAGGACTGAAAGATGAAGTCTTTGAAATTACTTACTGTTGGTGGTTACAGTATGGTATAAGGATTTGCATGATGTTTGTGAGCCATTTGTCTTAATCCCCTCCCTGATGAGTAAGTTTTCATATAACAAACTCTTCATTTTGATTTCCTTTTCAATAGAACTCTACTGTCCAGCTCCTCTGGACCTGGCACCTTGTAGGGCTATTTTGTCATTACCCAAGTTGCTGTAATGTCCTCCTTTGAGTAAATGACAAACTTTTTTCTTTTTTCCCCTCCAATTTACTTTTCTCCCATCATTCTATGTACCTGCCTTAGATAGGAAAGATATCTGAGCTGTTTACCAAGAGAAGGATTGCTTTATTGTGCTTAGGAAAATAAATATTTCCCTCTTCTGCGAGCTTTCCCCACATAAAACTAGGAAAACACATAACCTGAAAGTGTCCCGTGTTTTGGAGATAAAACATATTTTAGTGCTGTCAAGTCAGGTAAACAGGTCACTATTACTTTCCCATTAATTTCTATTGCTGGAGAAAAGAAAGAAAAAAGGAACTACTAGAGATTGCCTGCAGGTCTTAGAGCAAGTCTTCCCCCTGCACAGCAGTCCAGACCTTTACTGCTTCATTGGTTACTGTTTACAAAATGTTCTACACTGAAAAAAAACCAAAACCAAACCACCATCCACCAAAAAACCCCAAAATAAAACCCAAACAAACCCAACCAAAAACACCCCACAAAAGACCACCATGAAAATTGCTATTATTATTATTAAAAATTTCATATTATATGTATATTTGTTAATAAAGTACTCTTCTCTGTCTTAATGCCACAGAAAAATTAATTCACAGCTTCTCATTCTTTGTTTGATACTACCCAACCTGTACCATAGAGGGTACTATTATTTCCTCAGATATATGTGGTTTTTTTCCTATTCTCTTTCACTTCATTTAACATAGAAAGTACAGGCTTGGATTACTAAAAAAAAAAAGTTAACAAAATTGCTATACATTACCATCTCAATGCAACGAGAACCCATTTTATGCTGCCTTAACTCTGGATTTCTAGTGCTTCCAATGCACCTGGGGTAAGCATTTTGCTTAACAATGGGGTCTTATTATTAAGAAAGTAACAGTTAATGGCCATATCTTCTTCCTCTAAGAACTCTCAACTGCATTGAAACATCAGGCAAATCCACGATTTTGCTGTTCTAAATAAAAGCACTATAGATGAGGTTTTGATTGTGCTGCCAAGCACCCTCCTTCACTCAGAATTTAACCTGTTCAAATTATTTAACTGATGTATAACAATATCTTTGATTTTATTATTATTATTTGCAGACAATTATAGCTTATTATCTTATGTATTTGCTAAACCTTCTATTTAACTCTTCTAGTGCTACAGGACATTTTAATTGACCTCATTAACATCTCAGGTTCCCAGTGACTCATCTGTTCCTGGAATTACATCACTGGGCCTAACTAGAGGCTGAAAATCAGATGAAACCATTTAAAGTGGCATGGACTGGATGTAACAGGCAATAGAGACTGACAAGGTTTGCAAGCACCCTGTCCGCAGGTGAGTGAGCGCGACGTGCCAATCACCTCATGCTGATAAGCAGTGAGGGAACAGCATGCTGTCAGAACTTGAACTTTGGATTTCTATCATTATAATGATCCTGTGACATCTGCAAAATCTCCTAGGTGGCCAGAGGCTTAAAACAAAACATGAACATTCATAAATATATGAGAGCTTGTGCCTTGCTTGCTGAATTCATCGACCCTGGCATTTCTGCTAGATGGGGATATATATACACTGTACTCAGTGGAGCAGGGCAAAGGACTCCCAGTGCTTACCCTAAAAAGATCTGGCATTAAACAGGCCAAATGAGGCTTCTCAGCAGTGAATGAACATGGATTGTCTATCAATCTGTCATGGCAAAAACAAGCTCCAAGCAGAGGCATTATTGCTCTTATGGACAAGGATGCATTGAGCTGCATAGGAAGTGGGCTGTAAGAAATGTGTTAAATAAAATGTCATGGGAGCAGCAAGAGGGGAGAGATGGAAATGAGAGCAGAGATGTTATTAAGGCAGACAACCGAGATAGCCTTGGAGCTACCAGCATATGTGTCAAATAGCCGGTTGGTCAAGCAGTTTTAGTAACTGTTCTCAAAGTTCCTCATCAGCAGACCCTGACTAGAGTCACTGAATTAATTCATTTCAACATCTCCATGAGTTACTTATAGAAATGCAACTTTGGTACCTTTTCTTGTATCCGCTTTACCAGCAAAGTTTAAAACAGAAGTTTCCAAGGAGTTAAAATATATGGTCCCTGTATTTTGCTTATAATGATGTGGGATTACGTTATATACTCCTGACATACTAAGTGAAAATAATTCTTTTGTATTGTAAACTACCTTTATCGCCATCTGGAGCATTTTAACACTAGATGACACTCTAGCAACCAGTATAAAAAGCAAAGTACTTATAAGAAGGATACATGACCACAAGTTGGCCTATTAGCATTCAAAGTATTCAATAGTTTATTTTATAACTTTTGAAGATAGAGGTTCTGATCTGCATGAAACTCCAATTAATGTTAATGGGAATTAGGTGAACATCCAGAATAGTTATATGGCCCTTAAACTCTTGGTACAACAACTCTCATTGTCTACTACACTAAATTTGCATAAGCAATTAATGTCTCATTAATGTCTCATTAGGAGCTCACACGGTGCGAGGGAGGAAAGAGCATTAGTTCCTCTACAGAAACTGTATCAGGTCACACGTGAATATGACTTTACTGGTTTCTTCTTGTTTTGCATTGTACATGCAGAAAGAGACAAAATTGCAGAGATGCACAGTTTGGCAGAGATCATCACAACTGCTGGGGAGTAAGGCTGATCTGCAACTGTTGAAGATGTTTCCAATTAGACAGAAGACATGAAGGCAGGGATCAAAAAAAGCCCACTGAGCTCCTTTGACAGCAAAGAAAGCTCAAACCATGTGCTTTAATGTCTGCAACTGGTAAATTCTATATTTAATTTCAAACAATTGAGTAGTCCCATTGAAGTCAATTAAAGACCTAGAATTTGCTGGCCTGTAGCCATCATCCCTTCACACTTGCAGAAATCAAACCCACTTAGGTTTGAGGTTGTTCTGCTATGTTCGATGAACAACCAGGCTAAACCCATAAGGATCTTCCTTCCCATAGTCTTAAAGCTCCTTCTGGTTACTATGCAAGACTGGAAGCTCCCTCAACATTTGTTAACTCCTAAATCATTGTTGTGGTGTTCATCCCCTGAACACTTCACTGAAAAGAAGAGGCAGCATAGGGGACAGTATTTTGATGATTTTTGTTTCTAAATGTGTGCACTGGATTTACAACAGATGGTGAGACAAAGTAGTAACATTTGCAGGTGCAGCAGAGTATCAAAGTTGACATCAGAACCCATCTCCAACATCAGATTTTAAGGTTTCTGTACAAATGAACTATAACTTCCTGGTAGGAAGTCCATTCATTGCTGGAAAAGCTGGCCTTTACACTGCTCTGTATTTATATAAGATCAAAAATTTTCATTCAGCATAAGAATCTGAATCAGAGCACTGGTATATCAACACTGGCATCTGAAGATCAAAGTCTTCAATCTGTCCTACCAAAGCTTTCTATGAAAAGCCCAAATCCTCTACAACCCAGTATGATGATGAGAAGTCTTGGTGTAGTTGCTACATGGAGTGTCTTAAGGACCAGCAGATGAAGGAGCACGCGAATGACTGACATACTCGAGAGGCTCCACTTAAACAATAGTCAGGAGCTGGATTGGAACCTCCTTACTGAACACATGCTGAGAAATCTTTATGTTGCTTCAGAGATCCCATTTCTTTCCCAAAGAAATATAACGGGATTCATGCTCTTAAGTTAAAAAAACATCCTAACTATTAACTGAAAATAGAACAAAACATTCTCGGTGTGTTCATAAATGTGAAGAGAGCACATCCAGCACTCTCAGCTCCTGTGAGCTGTTACTTGTACCTTCACCATCCTTTTGGGCTGCTTCAGCAAGTACAGCTGTAAAGAGCAGCACGTTTACTCTGAAGAGTCCCAAAGGGATTGAGTAGCTCTAACCACGTCGTGCTTTCATACATACAGTGCTGTTTCTTACATTGCTGAAATTCCTCCTGCTTCAGCTGGAATATTATGGTATCTTCAGTTCAGTGGGGTTAAACAGCCTGAGTGTCGGCTCCTGTCAGCCAGAGCCCTGGGCCAAAGCTTACAGCTGGCGTACAAAAGAAAACAGCATGAAGTGCTCCAATTTTCAGTGGAAAAGGAGATGAAAGAACTAAAATAAGCACATTGCAGTCCAAAATGGAGAGAGACAAGCAGTTAATCAGAAGAGCAGGCACAATGCTTAAAGGTACCTGTGATAATTTATGGAGAGTATTTTTTGTGGATAAGCTCTTTGCTAATTAAGTACATGGAGGTAATCCAATGCTGATTTATCAGGATATGGACCATAGCACCTGAAGAATACTCCTGGCAAATATTTCCGATCCAGCTACTCTGAACTGTACTTCTGATACCTCTCAAAGCTGCTGGAACTGGGGTTAACTGGACTGAAGGAACACATGAAATGAAAAAGGCCTTTGTCTGGGAGAAGGCAAAGATCTGGAAAAAGATTGCTCCAGGGCAACAAATGGGAATGCTGTAGGATTGTGGGGTGAGTCAGATAAAAGCAGAAAACGTACAACAAAATATTGCCAACAATTCTCCATATAATGTTTTCACTGGTTTGAAATCTTTAGATCTGCTGTTTAAATTAGAAAATATAGCCCTTTGTTAGTGAACCCAGTTTAGGGTCCCTGTATTCCTATTGTGAAGCTCATAAAACACAGTGAAGACTGGCAGGTGCTAATTACAAAAATACAAGTGTCCTTAAATCTAATCAGATAGACACCTATGAGTTTTCTGACGCATTCCTCAAAACAGTAATTTCTACATTTCTCTGCAGCTTGGAAATCTTTAAAAGGATCAAGAATTCTATGAGAAATTAAATTTATGCACTCAGTCCTGAGTTTCAACACAGCAGTATTGCCTACAAACCAAATGAGAGCCCAAAGGAAGGAAAACATTACTCCTGCTTTTATCACCCTGTCCCTTTCCTTGGAAGGCAGCTTATACATCACCTCTAAAAGAAGATTCAGTAAGACAAAAGATAAAAGTCAGTAGTGAACAACACAACAGTTTCTGTCTGTGGTCTCACAAGTGTGTGATTCTTCTTTGGTTCTGTAATTTTTTAATGCTAATTTCTATATTTTAGGGTCATTCAGATAACTACAAAGAATTAGCAACCACAGTGGACCTGAAATGTCCCCTGGGGCTGGTCAGATCTGTTTCTCCAAAATGGTTTTATTTATTATTTTTTCTGGTTTCTATGAATAAAATCCATCTCTTTGAGATGGGAAGAGATTCTTACCCTCTGGAAAAAAAAAAAATATATTTCTAAGCTCTATTTAAAAACTGTTTGAAACAGAGGCTTCTAAGTTTGGGTCATTTGAACCTGCTGAAAGTAAGGCTAGCTACTTAAAGTTGATTCTAATTAGTTGAGAACTGTGGTTATTTGCAAGCTTGTCTCTACCTCCTCAATGTCATAAATGTTTTACTGTTTTGCTGAGTGAATCTGTGTTTCTTGTTGAATATCAACAAAAATTACACTTACCTAATCGCTCTGATTGAAATGGAATTTAATTTGTGCATGTTGGGGATAGCTCTCCCAAGCTATCTAAAACACAGCTTTGCACATTATTGTAAAATAACCAATGTTTTCTGGATTGAAATACTCTGCAGTGTGCCATGAGCCTTCTGGTAGATGTGTGAAGGACTGCTTCTCCAGTAAGTCAGGACAGATCTCGTATATATTGTCTCCATAATCAGGATCAGAGCAACAGCATACTTAGCCTTAATTGTCTTTAAACATACTGCCAGAGAAAGGAAAAATACACCACCAGAAGTTACTAGAACAGAGTCACCTCCTATAATTCAATGTACTGGCTTCAGTGGGGCTAAGCTTCTCTGGCTGTGAGTAATGTCAGCACTCACACCAGCCTGCTAACTGCCAAGCTCACAGTTGCATGTTTCTGTGGGAAAACCAGCTGAAACTTTAACTGTGTTTATCTCTACATTTCTGTTCTGCCCTTTTCTAAGAATTGATGTACTAATCTATATTTCCAAAAATGAACACAGTGTAAAAAAAATACTTTTGATTAAACAGTTGTACTGCTAGTGGTTTTTTTAAACACCGATTTAAATGTTACAGACAATCTGTTAAATTTTAGTAGTGAGTATGCTTTATTATGCTGCAGGACTCTGCAAGTGAAATTTTCTGTCACCTTTTAATTAAGAGTCTTTCTGTAAGTATAATTTATCTCCAGTTGAGGCAACAGAGTATATGTATAGAGCCTGCTTCCATCTCAGCAGACCAGCCCAAAGCACCAGATGTTTTCTGTGAGGAATAAAGGCCTTTCAGGTTGTTTTGGTTCTTAGTTGGAGTTCCCAGGCCAACATACACCATGTTGGCATCCAACAGAACAATCAAATGGATGGCTAATAATCATTATTTCACTGGGCTTTGATTTACTAAAGTGAATTATCAGAATAACATTTGCAAAGTGGGGGCTAACAACTATATTCTTCAGTGGGGTTTTAAAAAGG
Organism: Megaceryle torquata; assembly: GCA_024611175.1. NCBI lineage: Eukaryota > Metazoa > Chordata > Aves > Coraciiformes > Cerylidae > Megaceryle > Megaceryle torquata. Next base: position 173,472 of record JANIJG010024567.1, read on the forward strand.
AAACTAAAGGATGAGAAATAGGCACAACACTGAGATACTGAGGAACAGGATTGTATACAACCCCTAGCTACAAGAAAAATTGGTTGAGCTACATACTGTTCATGCTGACAAACTTGGCTCTAGTGATTCAACAGTTCACAAAATATGAAAACTTTCTTTTGCCAAAAGAGAACACTGCCTGCAGAAGCAAGCTTATTGACAAGAGTTTTCTCCCACATTTTTTCTCTCCTTTCTGCTTAAAAAACTATCATCTTCTTACCAGTAGCTCCTGTAAAACAGCTGCAGCATTCAGATCCTTGAGTATCAAACGGCATAAGTAAGCAACAAAAGCACGCATGCCACCGTGTCCTGAGATACGCTGAGGTTTGTAGAAATGGTACAAATTTCTAACATCCTGTTTGTTTTCCTGGTATTATGGAAAGTGTGTGTGTAACCCAATTTTCAGCATTTTACTTCTTGATGCCTTGTTAGAAACAATTGCAGCTCCCAGGAGGACGTAGCAATGTAGAGTCTCATACTAACTGTACAGAGTGATTCTTTGGGGAATTTCATACTTCACGATACAAGCTATCAATACAAAAAAATCATAACTGACTCTGGTTACAGAAATCTTAATGCAGTTACTGTACAGGCAGTAAAGTTAACTCTTTAAAACCCCTTTATCGGATATTCTCATTTCAAGCCACTTTTATCTCCCACTATCTTTGAGGTTTAGCAAGTCTTGTCTGAAATGGCATATTGTAATTATATTCCTTCCGCCCTCCTCCCTGGTACATATAAATAAAGGCTTTTACATCTTACCTCCCAAACTACTATGAAATGCCTTTGTTTTTGAACCCAGTAGAACAAAACCAATGTTGTATTATTCAGTAGCCGTGGGAAATAGTTCTTTATTTGGATGCAATTAACTTAAATGGTTAGTTCTGCTTTTTATCAAAAGCCTCTATGAAATATGTATAAACACAGGAATCTTTGCCTGCTCATTTATTTACTTTGAATAAACTATGCAGAATTAAATTGAGCTTTATTTCATTCTTGCTGTTAATAAGGTGGATAACTAGCTAGTAAATTCTCAGGACGTGTTACATGCTGTATTAATCTTGCTTCTTTAATCTACTTCCAGAAAAAAAAGGGGCGTTATTCTTGACACTTCAACTACCAGTATTTTCCCTTACTAGAAGTACAGCTCTGTGCACCAGCTGAAACTGGTGGATTTTGGCTCACCTAGTTCTCTTGAAATCAATGGGCATTTACTCATTGATGGTGACATCTGAGAGCCTGTGGTTGGTTCTCATGGCATAAATCCTCAGTGCTTTGGAAATCGCAATTTAATCTGCAATATTTCTTAAGCTTGCTTTCTGTCCAATTTTTTGGAAGCGGGAAGAGATTTAACTGGAGTTTTCCAAGAAGCGTTACTGCATGAAATGGAAAACAGAGGGAGGCTCACACAAGAGATGGCCTGAGAAATCACTACGTTAGTTTGCTACCAAAATGAGCATCCCCAGCACAAACTGTTTGGGCTACCCTGAGGTATGGACAGACCTTGCACAGTCCAGCCTCGTGGCTTTAAATGCTTTGTTTCTCCCCTTTGCAGAGAAGTAAACTCTGAATTCCCCAGCCAGTTAAAGATCACTTCCATTTTGTTTTGGAAAGAATGACCAAAATTTTGCTTTCTTCATCCCCAAAACAAAATTTGACCATTCTTCCCCAAAGGAAAAACATTTTCATCATAATTCTGAATGAAAACTTGGTCCTAATGAAGGGAATTCCTGTAGGATGGAAATGTTGAATACTTTACAGTTTTACCTATTAGAGTCATCAGATGGCTGAAGCCACAAAGTTATGAAATAGATCAGGTTGCCTGGGCAACATTTTTTTCACAGTCAGCAGATCAGCGTTACAATTTATTTTTAGCTTTTCAAGGAAAGAAATACCATTGCAGAGGAATGTTGATAGCAAACAAAAAAAAAAAAAAAAAAAAAAAAAGCAGTTCCTAGAAGTAGTAAAAATATTAGTTTGATTACACTGGTATGAAAGAAAATATGATCTATGCTGCTGCAGGATGCAAACACCCAAGCTTTTAAAATGAGAAGTCACAATATGGATGAAAAACACTCTGCTTTTTTACACAATTTGTAGGAGTATAACGTGAGCTACTTGCACATATAAATGGTTAGTTATACATCTAAGAGATAAATATGAATTCCCTGCACAGAACCCCAAATCTGTTGCCACATTTTACAAAGCAGCTATAATCTCTAATTTTACAAGTCCCTGAAATTTATATTCATATCACATGCATTTCAACATTTGTGTAGAGTAAATATATTGAGAATTTGCCACATTTCTCAGCTGTCATGAATTTTATTTTGGTGCTTGTTTATGTGAAGTGATATTTAAAAGGAAATTAAACAGGAAAGATAAAAATGTATACAATTAGTTATAATGTTCTAAGATAGCTTTTATTGCTATTTATCCTTGTGAGCAGCACCATGTGCCCAGCAACTTGGTACTCAAATGAACAGGCTCTATTGGGGCATTTTGCACACTGACACAATGCTATACCTAAGAAAACAGTTCAGATATTTCAGGGGGAAACAATGGACAGAAAACAGTTTCTGAAGAACCTGAATTGTCATCCTTTGTGGAAGAGATGTTATTTCTAACTCCATCATAGTGAAACTTCCCCAAGATCAATAAACCTTGTCTACAAACACTCTGGAAACAGGCTCATCCAGTTTCATGGGTGTACTTAAAAGTACACCTCAAACTCTTTTTAAAATTAAAAAAATTTTAAAATGTCTCTGACAGTCACTTTCCAATCAGATAAATCTGTTACCTCTCAAACCAGCAAAAGTTTTGTTTCCTAGCTCGGTGCAAACTTCTACTTAGAGCTTACATGTGCAGATGATATGCAGGGAGTTGTTTTATTCCTTGTTAAGCCACTAAGGCTAGTTTTAAAAAGATTTCTTGTAAATACACGTCTAGGTGCTCTCTCATACAAGTATGATTGCTTTACACAAGTAAACAGTTGTTCTTTCTAAGTAGCTGATAAAGTCCTCTCTTTTTTCTGGACATGTTTTGACTTGCTTATGCTCAGGGTCTGCAGAGGACGGGTGCAGAAGGATAATAAAAATAGCACTTCAATTGCAAGTCACTGATTCAAGAATTCTCCATCTTTTGAGGGGCCAAGCCAAGATGCTCTGGAATTGAGTGGCCACCAGTAACACCACAGCCCTGGACCAGGTGTGCTGTCCTCTGTCCATAAGACAGGTCTTATGAGGCTATGAAAAGCCCATGGAAGAAAGTGCTGTCTAGAGGGAAAGGAGGAGCCATCACTAGAAGCTGAGGCCCTTCATTTTTTAGCTGTGTGCGAAATGAGGGTAATGCATGGCCCACCGCATAATGCCCATTCCCACACAACAGATGCATCTAAAATAAGCAGGTAAATGGGAGGAGAATGAAAGGAAGACCAATTCAAGTATCAAATGGACAGCCCCATACCAAAACACATTATGTCATTAGTAGCATCTATGCAAATTGTCCCACTTCGTGAGCCTTCCTCAGTTATGTTGCACAATTCTACTACAACCTTAATTAACAACATGCACTAGTCTGCACTTAAACTCCCTTTGCACCCAAATGTTGATATGACCCCTAGCTAGTCACTTATGTCTAGGTCAATATATCATTTAGCAAACTCAGGCAGCTCTCCTCCGCTCAGAATCTAAAAATCTCAGGAGCATAAATCATCTAGTACCTAAAATTATGAATCTCTGTGTACTTCTTGCATCCAACTCCTATCTGTTATTTCTCCATAACTGGGACACACTGTGACTTATACCCCCTTACCTGTCACCCTTAATTTTGGTCTGAATGTATGAGATTCAGCTGTGTATTTCAGATGCTACTGGCATTTCAAAACCTGGTGTAATATGAAGGTTTCCTTAGCAACAGTCACCATAGGAAGCCCTTCAAAGATGCCTTTCCCGACTCCTGTAATTCTGCTTTTCAGAGGTTTATACAGGTAAATTAGATATAAAGTTTTGATGTGAACTTACAGAACAGCAGCAGAAAAATAAGGCTATTGAGTTTAAATGAAAATAACTTATTTATGTATATGCTCTGAAAACATATCTCCCATTTAAGCTCATAGTATTATACCCAGCAACTTGCACAAAAGAAAGCAGATGGGAAAACTTTTCTAGAAAGAGTAGTCAAAAAAATTTTCTCTCTTCCAAAAAAGCTTATTTAGGTGATAAGGAATGAGCCACTCTATATAGTTATTATCTGTTATGTTAAGATAATTAAACAACTGGTTTATGAACCATTGAGCTAGTGTGTTGGTTGATAATGCTGTAGGTTTAGTTGCAATTCATACTTTAGTCCATCATTCATAATAATCTAATAATAAGATATCAATTAATTATCGGAGCTTTGAAAGGAGAGCGTGGAAAATGCCACTGCTTCAGTAATGTCTCCAGTAATATTTTATTTTCTCTTTAATTATGTCCTGAAAGTAAATCCAGCCAATATAGCTGCAACAAAGTCACCACTTGTAAATGGCAGGCTAACAGACCATTAATCAATAGACTCTCTGCAAGGAGATACCTATTCTATGCTGTGCAAAACATGAGTCTGATTTTACAGGAGGCATAAGCAATAAAATACCTACTGCTAATATCTAATATGATGATTCCCTTTTACTTGTGTACCTGCCACTGTGAAATATTACTGAAATAAGCTGTTTTCAAGCATGATGCTTTCAGCATCAGTAAATCAGCATTTCACTAGCAAGAAAAAAACCCCACCCTTATTTTGCAAGACCCCTTGCAGAAATGTGCTATTTCTAGAAGAGACAGCCATGATAAAATGTTTTTCTCTGAAAACATATCTGTTGTTCATGATAAATAATTATTCAGATCTCAAAGCAAGACAGAAGCGTGGAGGGTGAAATGAAGGCTATGAAGAAAGTACTTCAGAGTTTTGTTAGAGAAGGGATCTTGTTATAACTCTGCTTTTCATGCCTGGGAGGCTGTCAAGCCTTTCCTGCTGCTGTTAAGACAGGTTTATTTTCCCTAGCAGCCTATGGATAGTGCTCTCTCACAGCCCTTCTCTTCATACACATTTGCATATGAATCACTTAATAAATAAAAAAATTCTAGCTGATGAGACTGTAAACCAGTGGCAAAGCCAAGGCTGCAGACAGAGGTATAAATGGGGAGTCCTTTTATGGGAACATTGTAGACATGGACAACGGAAAAGCTGGTGCAGAAGGAAGACAGTCCACTGAAGACCTGTTGGGGGCAATTTGGTAGCACAGTCAAAAGTGTTGCTAATATTTGTTTTCACTGGGCAGTTGTAATCCTCTGTGCTTGCTGTCCATTTGCCCAGCAGAATCAAAATTTAGTCCTTTAAAGCTTGTATGCCTATTTAGAGCAAAAATACAAATTAAGAGCCAGTGGCCTAGGAGAAACTATCCTTTTTAGGAATTTGTTTTTCTACATTTTGTTTGAGGCACACAAGCAATAAAAGTCTGTTCCCCTGCAATCTGTCCCACTTCCAGAAGCAGCACCTTCTTTCCTTATTTCCTTCCAGAGGTCCTGAGCTCTGCTCTGCCTTTCCAATACCTCCTCCTATCCACTTCTGAGAAAAGGGAGAGCATCCAGCTGCCACTGGGACCACATGCGCTGGAGAAGTTCATCCCAGGCATGTATTCCCCTCTCCTCATCTGCTGTGAGGCACCAACAACTGCCTTGATAAAAGGAAATGCTTAAACACCCTGAAGAAGTCTTCAGGATAATTGAAGCAGAATATTCCAGGAATGGGCATAAATTCTTTCAAAACCACTTAGCAAATTTAGTTTTCAAAATAAAGTGTTCTTTGAGACAGAGAGCATGGGTCTAGTAACAACAGGAGATGGGTTTTACCAGACTTTCATCACCTATGCTAACAAACATTGGCTTCTGCATAGGACAGCCACATTACTCTCAAAGGAAACTTTCCCATTTTACACAACAGGCTCCACCAAAAGGCCAGGTCTCTGTGGCTGTTTACATACTCTTTTTAAAGCCCACTTATCAACATACCCTAGTAGATTATATAGATTCACTTTTTCAAAGTGGCTGGAGTAAAGGCCTGTGAGTTTTGAAAGGTCAGTCATGGTTATTGACTGCTTCATAACAGTACTAAAAGCCTTTCCATAGCAAAGCACTTGATCACTGAAAAAAATATTGATTTGGGCACCAGAAAATACCACTATGTAGGACATGAAGAATATTGCAGAACAGGAGAACTTAAATACACAAAGACAATTCATAACAGCTTTTCACAGCAGGCTTTAAGGAAAAAGGATTATTAGGTTTTTTGGTTTGTTTTGGGGTTCGTTTTTTTATTATTATTTATTTTTTTATTGCTAGCTGGACAAACCCCTATTACATTATGTTGATTTTAAAGAGAAATATAAATATTCTCTTCTTCTTCTTTCCCCCCTCCCCCCATGTGGTTTTCGCTCTTTGTCTTTTCCTTCTTAGAGAAGCTGTTTCCTGTCTTGTGGCAACTGCAGTATTCGTATCCAGAGCTGACTTCACTCTGTATCCATTCCTAAACAAAACCTCATTTCTTAGCCTTTTGCATCACCTCCAAGGCAGTTGGGTACACAAAGGGATGAACTCAAAAAATGGGATGGCATCTTTCAGCAGAACATTTTCTGTTATGCCATGCCATTGTTTGTTGCAATATATATTTTATTAAAGATAATATGGGTGCTCATGCTTGATACCAAGTAGATAAAGGTCAATTCCATAGCCTACACTGTAAATGGAGAAATCTTTACAAGTCACAGATGTCAGGAGATTTCTTGAGTCTGCCAACAGATACAAGGCTGCTTCCGGACAGGGACATTTAAATGTAGTTTTGGACAATTGCATTAATAGACAAAGTGCCAGGTTGTCTCTCAGGGCTAAGTTCACAAAGTTCACAGCTGCAATGTTAACACGGGATGTCGTCCTAGAGATACAGAAGGTGCTTAATCCAGGATTAAGAGATTACAGTTCCTTCTCTTTGGTTTCCAACCAGAAGTACAGATAGGTTTCTAAAGTTCAGGTGGCAAACAAGGACAATTGAAGTCATGCATCCCTTGAGTCTATGCCATAAGCAGAAAGTAAATAACTTGTGCTAGTATGACGTGGCATTTTCTGGAGTTAAATCCTAGGTGGGGTGGCTGGGGTTAGTTGGCCTGAAATAACATTACTGTGGGACAAATACAGTTATGCACAGCAATATGCATGTACCTGGGATGGGTTTTTTCTGCTTTTGGAATGATGGTATGGATTGACTGATATCAGCCTGTAAGTGCTCCTCTTTACAAACTCATTAAAGAAATATAAACTGTGTGCATTGAGGCTTCTAAAGTTAGCTGGGCTGGGATAACAGGGAGCAAAGGGCATTGCAAATTCAGTATTTTTCTCTTGGAAAAATCTATGAGGAACAACAAGAGAAAAAAAAAAAGGAAAAAAAAAGAGAATTAGCTGATGTCTACAGAAACTGAATCCATCTGCCCTTGGCTCACGTGTATTAACATCTAGAGAACTTCCACGCAGAGACTGTGTTAAGTAAAGGATAAAATACAGGATTTCTACTGCAATACAGACAGAAATTTTCATTAAGCTGCTACTGAATGTGAACATTATGCTTTATGAATTTCTTAGCGGGCATTTTAACTGAGTTGTAAAATACAGCAGTGTGAAATCCTTTCAGATTGTGCCATTACCAGGATGCAGATCAGTGCGTAAGAAATGAGCTGTGGTGACAGCTGTATATACCTGGCGTCAGCTTCTTCCATAGCTCCAGCAATAGAAAAAGCATAAGAAACATAATTAGGACTTTGAAAAATGTAACTTATGACACTGAATAAAGCATGAACTTGGCCATTGTTTGCTTTGAAGCTTGAACAACACCTTATGTTTTATTATTTGTTACACAAGATGTATCATGATCGGTATAAAAATAAGATGTCTTCCCCTGCACAGCACTTTTCCTGCATGTGCTGCTGATAGATGTCCATCAACAAATGCTGTTCAAAAGCTTCTTACCTAATCAAAGGACATGTATTTATGAATGAGTTGTGCAGTGTTCAGAAATCGAGTATACTTGACAGAAAAAAATTCTCAGTTTTATTCCCTAATCAAAACAGCTTCCATCATCCAACAGGCAGTGGAATAGTTTACTACCTATTGAAAATTCACTCAGTGTTGGTCAAAAGTAACCTCCAAAAATGCAGCTCAGTTGATTACTATTGCACATTCTCATATCACTGCAAGAGGCCATTCAGGTTTTAATCATAAGGGCAACAATTCACTGAGAGACAGAGGCTACCCTCGCAGCCCACCTCCATTAACCACTGAGTGCACACATTCCCACATTTTCTGCTGCAGAAAAGTCCCTTTCCCCAACAACAGTTATACCTATAGGGGCTGAATGCTTCTGAAAATGCACACACAGTTTCTCAGAGCATTGCTACAAAAGAAAGACAGTGGTGATGGTAACAGGAGCAAACAAAACTTCAAAGCTCATTTTATCATCAGATCATCCTGGAATCAAAAGATCCCTTAAATCAATACCTAAATCCCAATGCACTCAGTGCTATACTAGCACATTAAGTTAGCATTGAGTTAGCACACTCTTTAAAATCAGACTGTCTAGGGGTCTGGTTTTTTTTGGTTTTTTTTTTTGAAATGTATTTTGGCTGCTATTCCACTTCTTCCATTACTGGATTACCCCATTTGCCATTTCTCTACTTAGCCTCACAAATTGGGACAATAAAAAACAAGAACAATTTTTTTATGCTGTGAGAATTTTGTTTCTTAAAGTGATGATCTTATATTTAATACACTTAAGGCAAGTCTGATCTCTCTGTAAGGTTTCACCTTTGCTGATGAAGGAGAAAGGTACATCTGAAATTATTTACCTCTGGCCAAAATGCTCTTGCTATGCAAGTGGGGACTGAACCCTGCTTTTTCCTTACAGAGGCAGGTGACCTATCAAGTACACATGCTTTTAGATATTATCTAGTCACAAGCATGTAATAAAAATGTTTCACTCCGAGCCTCTGGGTAAAAAGGTACATAAAGAGAATCAAATTAGAGTGATTTTGGAGAAGAATTAAATCCCAGATTCACAGACATCCTTGACAATTATTCCCCTCTCTATAGAGACAAAAGAGAATTTTCACCATAAAATCAAGACTTTTCATTTCCTGACTCACGTGCACAGAAATAATTTGCAGAGTGCTTATGTATGGAGAATGTGTTTTTCACACCAGATAGCAAATACATTTTTCTGAAAACTAAAACCATACTCTGGCAATACTTGCTATATGTTCATTAGAGAAAGATTAATGGTATGAGAGTAGCTTTTGAGGATGAGCTGTGCAGCACTTGGTTTGCATCCTATTGTACTGAGCATATGTTTTCTGCTACAGTTGACAGGTGGTACCGTTGTTATTGGAAACAATTAACATCAGGGTCAAAATGGTTGGATATTTTATTTTTTTTGTTCCAAGTCTGGAAAAATGTAATTAAAAATAATAGACAGGTGCTTATTTTAATTTTTAACTGTGTGCATGCCTGGCTGTGTGCATAAATAGCAGTTTAACTAGAAGCATGTTACACTGTTCATGCCTCAAAAGGGAAATCCACACACTAGAGCTGAAAATCACTTTCCCCTTTGAAGTATCACAAGATAACATATATAAAAATTTAGCAGCATCTCTTAGCAGCATGGGTGGGGACTGACTTGGTGTATAGACATGAACCTCATTATGAGGTGTGTGTAGCAAAAGCTTCCCCCTGATAACTCCTGCATTTCTGTGGCTGGTGTTTACATGACCAGTTACAGAGTGATAAGGAAGATTATAAATCCAAATCCCAAAGTATCGGAACAGTTAGGGGACATCAGACAAAGAATGTGTGTTGTTAGAATTCTGTAACCTAATATACTG
>JANIJG010024567.1:183571-208954 GCA_024611175.1 Megaceryle torquata
AATCTGGAGGGTTTTTTTTTTTTTTCCCCAGCAAATATGTAACAATTAAGCACATAATTGTTATGCTGGTTTTACTTTTCATATTCTAAAGATTCCTCAATTTCAGTAGCTCCTAAAATCCTAGGCATTTCCTTTGAAATCCCAAACTGACAGCTGATCTGTGCTTACAGAGAACAGGGCACCTGCCCTTTAGTGCTGTCATCTGGTGCCCTCAAATGCCTCTTACTTCTATGTGTGAGTAAATAAATATGTATAAATATTTTTTAAAATTTTAAATTCTAGGAGATTTAAAAAACTGCAAGCTCTGTTCTTGCAAAAAAAGGGTTTTTTTAGTCTACTTTCTCCTAAAAGAAGTCTGGACTTTTGTGATTTTCTTTATTTTTCTACAGTCAACAAGCTAAAAAGAAACATGACTTTGCTATGTACTGAAATAAAAAGGAAAAGGTGTCAAAGCAGTTCCGAGAATGAGTAACAAGGGTAATTATAGAAAAATATTGTAACTGGGTTTTTATCTACAAGGATCTTTATATCCTTTAATTTACAAAAATGAACTCTTTAAACTACTCACTAAGTAGAAAGTAAGATAGCTACTTAGAGATTGTCCTTTAGTCTGAAGCACTTTTAGGCAAAATACAGACTAAATTGAACCAGTATTTTTAGGGTACTTGTATCATCTAACGCAGACAGAAATGAGATTAAAATCCCCATCAAGCTAAAAAAGCATGCAGTTTATTCAAGCTTATTCACTACATTGGAAAAAATTTATGTCAACTACAGACTAATCAATAACATGAAACTAATCTAACAGAATACATCTCTAAGCAAAGCTGATCATTCACCTGCCATATTACGATCATTCCAAGCAAAACGAATTTTAAAAGTCTTGCTGATTTATGTACCAGATGACCTAAAACACGAATAAAGGTTGGTGCCTTGATAAAACATGTGGCTAGAGACGAGAAAATAAACATCACTGTAATGTTTAGCATGAAAACAGTATTAATGCAGCTATTGAAACTATTAATTATGTCCACAGCTCAATGATTTCTCAACCAATTTCAATGCAGTATTACTATTATCACTGTTAAGACTTATTTCCTGGATTACTGTCCTATTTTAAATTTTAATTTCAAGCCATTTTAAACTCTGCATATAAACTGTTAGTTCAGAAAGCATGTTCATTAAATTCTAGAAATGGTCAGAAATTTTGTAATTATCTGAGCTAGAATCCAGCTTTCAAACCACACATCCTGTTTTTCCCATAACTTAAGAAAAACATGATGGGGGGGAGGAAAAAAAAAGCCTCTGAAGTTTATTTAAAGGGAATTTTATTTATAGGGATTATTCACCTTATTTAAGTTGATGTTATTTAATCTTGGCTACTACAAGCTCTAAGGTACTCTCTGTAGATGAATACTAAGTCCCTGCAGGACTTTAGGAACTGGTGTACATGTGTCTGGCTGGCTCAGTTGCTAACTGCTGTGTATGACTTGGCTGAGGACTCAATGAAAAGCAGGCAGTATGTCTAAGACTCTCCTAGACAACCTCCTCTATTCATGCCTCACACTCCAGCAATGTTACTTACTCCTGTACCCAAATTAAAATTACCCCCTGCTTGGTAGGTGAGGCAGCAATCTTCCAGACCTGTTCTCTCAAATGCAAACTGACACCTTAACCCAACATCTAACATGAATTCCCATTGCATAGAGCAAGAGGTTAACATGGTGATGAGGAGAAACCCCACCCTGATGGGATGGTTAGGGATGACCTATTCCTTCTGCTTTTGGCAGCCAGTTCCAGCCTTTCATCACCACGCACAGAGTGCTTCCTCTCTGCTGGTTTACAGCACCTAAAACACCTTGATCTTTTTCCAATCTCAGATGCATGCTGAGGTAGATTATTTTTAAGAATCTATAAAATAAAGCCAAACATTTTGCTTCAAATAAGACATAGGGCTTATCTTATGGTCAAGATAAAGTCTTTTCCTTTTGTGGGAACTCAGAATTCAGCAATGTCACATCAGCATACCAAAGTGTAAGGGGAACTGTGGGAACACAAGTCTTTTAATAAATCACTGAGCTGTCCCTTGCCAGGCAGCCGTCCCTCACCTACCACATAATAATATAGCTGACATTTCTTTTTTTTCCCCAGGGTATTCTGAAGCAAATTAATCTGTTGCACAGATTAATGAGATGAAAGAACATCCTGACAGGTAGAAAACCTGGAGCAACCACTTTGCCACATCTTTGTATTTTAAATGTAAAAAAGTGAGCATACAGTGTTGAGAATTTTTTTATTGATGAAAGCAAAGTTGTAGATCAATAATGAATGAATCCAGAAGCCCTGATGTGATAGCACATTGCTTTTGAGCATGTACAGTTGAAATGCACTCCTGCTAATAAGACTCTCAAAAGTCAAGTTTTTATCACCCACTCACACTGTGCTTGCAAAAATCTGATTCATTGTTTTGCAATACCAGCTCCGTTGGTGGGACTTAAGGAGTTCATGGAAGCTAATACATTATGATTTAAGCAGAGATGTACCAGATCAGTGCTGTAATAAATTATTCTACATTGCAACACTCAGCATCAGCAGGAACCACAGGTCAGACATGATCTCAATGGACTTCATGTGTTTTATCTGTCTGAATGAGTGTTTTTACAGATCATCTGATGGTATCAAAGATGTTCTCCCAGACTCGCTGGTGCTTGCTGAAATTAAGTAGATCTTTAGTTTTGGTAATTGTCTTTGGGGATGCAGGAAAACAGGTTGGAATAATTTTCTTTTAAACAGGCGGTAGAAAATTTCATTTGCTTCCTCTTATATGACAAAAGACCACAATCTAGCAAAAAAAACCCCAACTAAATCAAAAAGTAGTTCTACCATCCAGCAACTCAGAGGAGCCTTCCATTTTGTTTTCTGGCCTTTTATATACCGGATGAGCATCTTTTCATGTAGTGGTCAAGCTGGCTGTGGGGACAGCAAACTCCACTTCCAAAGCTTGTCACCCAGCAGACTGCTAGTTCATAGAAATAAAAGGCCTTAACAGGTTAAAAACTTTCAGCCCTTGAACAGTACTTTGATTTGATGCAGAAGCATCTCCATTATAGTTCCCAAATTTAAATTCTGATTTGTCTCTTGCCAACTACTTCAAACACAGCTTCTTATTGAAAAAAATCATAAACTGTGTGAAAAATTTCATAGAAACTTATGCTGCCTATTCAAAACAGCTCAAGCAATTGAACTACTTCCTCTCTAGAATCTGCCAAGGCAAATAATCTGTATCATAACATAATGATCCACATCTCAGACTGGAATGAAACTGAGATGAGAACAAAAAGAGTGAAAATGGATGTAGTCCAATTACTGTAGCTCTAAAGCAGAAGAACAGATAACCATGCTCTAATGTTTACACCATTAGATATGCTATAATGTAGACCACTGTGTTTTAAGAGGATCCTCTGGTCAGACCTATGTAACATGGGCTGTCGAACTTCACTTTGAATTCCTACTTATGATCATAATAAAGTGCTCTGTCTTCAGGGCACAACCTGTACTAGGATAAAACCTTCTTGGCTCTGTCTTGCCTGGAAGCCACAGAAGCCCATTGTTTCATCTGAAAGATTTTTATCGGGGATATTCCACCTCAAATTAAGTGTGCCTTTACTTCTTGGCATTTGCCTGATTCCATCTCTCAGCTACTGCCTCCTGTAAGACCCCACAGCTTAGTGTCAGCACAGAATAAAATGTACCAAAAAAAAAAAAATCTTGTGTTTATGAACCCTTGTGTAGGAAAGAACTTAGAAGAAGCCCTCAATCGGTACATGTCTTCCAGCCTGAAAACACTGCTCAAGCATTTGATGCTTTCAGCGGCTAAACCTCAGCCTTTACTCTTCAGCATGCAAGGCAGGTTTTGCTTTTGCTCCTCCTGCATAGCTATCAGCCCCTGTGAAGCAGCATCATGACAACACTCATTCAATCCACACAGAAGGGCACAATACAGCCCATGGTTAAATGCGTCATTACAAAAGAGGTAGGCTACAGGTGTCGAAGAGAATGTGCATCTCTCTAAACAAGGCACTGGTAGAAAGCGAGCCAAACTAATGGGGCTGCCTAAAGGGTGGTCTGAACAAAAACCCCAGTTTTCCATAAAACATGCAGTACAAAGACCCACAGACACAGCTCTACACTGACTAGAGGGGTTCAAAGCCTTCTACAACTGATGCACCCTTGCACCCCAGGCCAGAAGGAAAAAAGTGCCAGTCTTTGGCAAGGAGGAATCAGACCCTGATTCTTTGCTGCCCTTCCTCATGCAAGGAAACAAAACACTCAGGCTCTATGTAAGCAGATAGCATTTCCCTTGCTCCATGGGAGCTCTAATACCATTTGAACACAGGCACTATTGGCTTCTTCCCCGTGCCACCCTGCACAGCCTGTCTCCTTTGACAGTCCCGGCCAGAGCATGCAGACTGCCAACCTCACTACGAAAAGTAGCCTATTTCACTCGAGCATAAACAAGCCTTCTTCTGCCCTCCCTCCTGTTTTTCCCCAATAATCTTTCCTCTTACAACACACTGCAAGTGTTGTTGCAAATAAAAATTCAAGAAAAACCATCCCCAACCCCATCAGCCCCCTTAAACTCTTATTTGAACATCTTACACAAAAGATAGTCTTTGGCCCAACGGGTTCAGAAATCAATACACAGCTTTTGAGCTGAGTATCTATAGTGTTGCATATAGGCTGTATCAATGTAAAACTGTAAAGAATGAGGTGGGCTTGTTTTGTCACTATTTATTATGTGGATTGTGTATTTATTCCTTGAAGCAGGATTCTGCTTAATGTTCTGTGCTTTGAAAAAACCCAGCAGCTGGTGTAAATGAGTTATAGACCCATTTGCCACCAAATCAAAGCCCAGAGCCAGATCAAAGCCAGATAAAAAAATCATTTTTTTGTCACAGACTGAATGGCTTCTTCTCTGCCCTGTAAATAAAATTGATATTATTTCATCCAACTTCTATTTTCTCCTGATCAAAATATGATTATGTCTAATACTATCCTGTCCAGGGCACTGAAGTTATACGAGATGTGAAAGCTTATTGATGTATTCAATTACTGGATGCTGCTCCATTGTCTGCTGAGCAGAGATGCTCAGTTATCGGTTCTTTAGAGATGTACATTTCTGCCTAACAAAGTCATAACTCCCACAATTACCTGCCTGATGGATGGAAAACAGAAATCTCTCACGAGTCCAATGCTGTTATCAGCTCTTCTCCATCTCTAAAATTGCTTTATATTAATGAGATTAGGGCTGTGAAAGAGGTATCGCAAGATATAATTATTTATATTTTTCCTCCTGTGATAGCAACACACTCATGTTTCTTGATATGCATAATGATTTTTCTATAGTACAGCATTTCCACAGTAAGAACTGGATGAAATGTGAAAAGCAATGAAATGTAACCTTTCTAAAGGCTTATGTAACTAGGGTTTACATATCTGTTTTCCCATCATCTAGACATACACCACATGAGTTGTCACAAGAGTCCTTAGCAGAATCTGCACTGCAAATATAAGAGACACCCTTGCATTTAATTAGGCTGAAACACACAGGCTAAGCTCTTGGGAGCTAGGTGCATCATCTGCAGGTATCCATACTATTTATAAACATATTGAGTGTTGGTGGCAGTTTTCTCCCTATAGCTTTCCAGCAACAACTATCCATGCTTTATAACAGTACTGAGTTGGCATATGCAGAATCCTGCTTTCCAAATGCCAATGCACTTTCACCTATATTGTTTTCCTGTGAAATCTGGTTGAAGATTATATGACTTCTGGTGACGCATTTTTATCTTCTGCCTTAGGCTTACAATAGACTTTTTTCATAAAATAGAAACACCTTCTCTTACTACAG
The DNA here is from genome assembly GCA_024611175.1 of Megaceryle torquata. Classification (NCBI taxonomy): domain Eukaryota; kingdom Metazoa; phylum Chordata; class Aves; order Coraciiformes; family Cerylidae; genus Megaceryle; species Megaceryle torquata. The sequence continues at coordinate 189,483 of JANIJG010024567.1, forward strand.
TTTGCTCTGATGAGACAGACAAGGAGAGGTATTTTCCACACAGTTCTTTTGGGATGCTATCCCTGAGGTAAGCATTGATATTTTAATAGAAACAATACAGCTGACACATAGCACAACTGCCCTAAAGCCCGATGAGGCTGGTTCTATGTTTATTGTTATCTTTGTTACACACAAAAAAACCTTTTCAGCTTTGTCATTGTTGAACAGAGCAAATTTCAATCCCACAAGGAAGAAGTTATTGTGCAAGTGAAGTATGTGGAGATGACCCTGTAAGTATAGCGACCTGGAAATAAATTCTGGCCCAAACTAGGCTGCTTTTTAGAAATGCTGCTGCTCCCTGAAGCATGCAAGCAAAATATTTAACCAACTAAGAGATTAATTTTTTCTCTCCTTAACATTTAGTAATAGGTGATTTCGTCTTCATCCAGCACAGGGTGCAGTTTGATGCTGAGGTTCCTTTGACCCCCTGGGAGTGATTAGATCATTTAGCAGCTCTTTCTGCCACTCCTGACTGCATACTGCATTCAGTTGGTGACATTTAATTCATCATCCTCAACTCCCAGGAGATGAAATTATGGAGCTCTTCAGAAGTGACCGCACAGCCCCATGTCCTGCTGCTCCTCCCACCTACTTGTCTCCATCTCTGACTGATTGTCTTTCAAACAAAAAGGGTTAGTGTCACTGCCACATGGATGATTTTCAGCAGTATTTTTCCCTCTCAGCTTATCATTCTGTAGCAGTTTGACTGCTGTCACCCTCCTTTATTATATATACCAGATGACAGGAGTAATCTTTAGTTCAGAGATGATAGTTTGCTTTATAAAATTGTAGCATGGTTTAAGCTTGGTATCACTGGCACAGAGCTTGAGGTACTCATACCAATGCCAGAGATAACCATATCTTCCCTTTAGACTCCAAATGTTATTTTGGATGCATTAATACAGCATTTTTGCCAGAGTTCAGTTTGTTGTAACATTTAAGGATGGAGATCTGTTACACTTAATATCTATACTACATTTCATACAGAAAAGCAAAATAGGCATTTTTCAGACCAGAGTAGTCAAAGCAGTATAGACAAAATCCTGGGACCACGGTTCTGAAGACTAGACAACTGCATTTATTTAATGATTAATCTCTTTGTACCTGTATTTTTCTCGGTATTTTAAATATTGTTTTCATTCTTTATTCAGGAGCCTGTAACTCTACTGTAAGAAATTGCAAATCAAGATAGTTCATTGGTATTTGTTTAGAAAGCATATGTTATCATGTGAAGTAGAACTATTTATGACATTTTCAGAAAGCTATGAATAATCACACATCATTAAAACTGGTGATTGCTTTGCAATGACATTTTTAATCTATGGCATAAGTAAATGTAAAATCTCCTTAGCAGCAGAAGGAAAATAGAACACCCAAAATGCAGAGTATTATACTCTAAAGTATTCTGTCTACTGTATTCTAGATGCAAAGTAAAGGAAGGAGTTGCTGGCAAAGCCAATAGGAAAAATTCCACTGATTTCAATGGGATCAGGTTTACTCCAGTTGTGGCAATTACCTAAGGAACAAAGTGTATAAATTGACTTTGGAAGGGAGCTCAAGGTTCCTGTCTATCAGACATGGAATCTTTTGATAGCTTTACATGCTTTGCATTAAAAAAAAAAAGCTGCATATTTTTCTGAATTCAGAATATCAGCCCACTCCTTGTTAAAAAAGCAAAACAGTAGTTTCATGTAAAGTACATGCTGGGAACAAATTCTTTTGTTTGTAGAAACTGTTAAAATCCAGAAGTGTGAGATGTTGCAAGAATAAAACTTAGGCAGTACAGAGCATAGAAGAACTGGCATAGAGAATATGGAGCAAGTTCTCCTTATACCCCATGTGGTGGGAGTTGATAGATTTATCACCTCTTCAGGCAATACCTACTGCATATGAACTCAGTATGTCTGAAAGACAGGCTGCCATTTCAAACATCCCAGGAAACAGTCCTCATGAACATCGAGATCTTACTTATTTCCAAACGTGTCTGCTCTAAAGAGGAAACCATTATTTAGGAAGAGGCTGTCATTTCCAAGCTGGTTTCTTAGTGACCAACAGAAATGAAACAAAACACATTATACACAAGAGTGTTTCATATCCTGCATGCCAGGCAGTAGTATTTTAGAAAAGTTTAATTCCTGTAAAGCTAAACTGACTTTTTTTTATTATTACTTTTTCATTAAAAACTACTAAGGGGGGTGTTGGGGGGGTGTTTTGTGTGTCTAACACTTCAGAAAAACAATAGTATTAAAAAAAAAATCTTTGAAGAACATGATCCAAATTACAGTGGAAAGAAAGACATCTTCATTAGGAGCTGCCCACAGGAGAGCCCACCCCACCTTGTCTGCAAAGTCTCTACTCTCTGCTATAAAAACTTCCAGCCAGCACCCAAAGCACTCTGGAACCTAGATTTCAGAGAGAACACCACCAGTCAGGAGGCTTTTTCCTTGTCATCTAATCCTATTTTTTTTAGTAGAACTAAATACACTGATGTTTCCATGTGGCTCCACTTCCACTCAAGTTTACTAAAGAGGGGAAGTTACATGAGTACAGCAAACAGATGGTCCAACTGAAATTTTGAAGCTTACAACAAATTCAGAGATCCTCCTGGACCTACCCACTTCTCTGTATCCCAGCTCCTGGTTTTGTTTTCTTTTCACCCTCAATTATTCTTCCCATCAGTCTTAGCCCTGCTCATCTCCCTACAACAATACCATGAGCTGGCCACAGATTTGAGGCAAAAAAATGACTGTCTGCACATGCAGACACTTGATGCAAGCTTGCCAAAGACAGAATTTAAGTCCCTAATCCTTTGTTCTAAAAAAAAAAAAAAAAAAAAAAAAAAAAACACACACACTCCCCGAAAAAAAAACAAAACCACCCCAAAACAAAAACAAACAAACAAACAAAATCCAAGTATTTATTTAAAGAGAAAAACACAAATCCTGTTCAACCCTGAACTAAAGCATGTTCGGCCACATTGTAATCGGGCTGGAGTACTTTAGGCTGGATCGTATTGCTGAAGCTCATTTGCTCGACCACCATGCTCAAAGCATGGTCAGAAAACCCCGCTCTATCCTCCTAAGCCTGCAAATATTTATAGTATTTATCTGAATAACACATGCCTATTCTCTGTGAGACAACAAGTGAATCACTGGAATGAGGACACAATATCTGCCAAATTTCAAAGGGCTACACAAGATCGTCATAGGAGCATTTGATTTTGGCCTTAAAAAACCCACTGTTTCTCACTGGGCTTTCTGACTAACTTTCCCTGAAACTGATCCAAAACAGACAATAATGAACTTCCTTTCAAGCTGGAAAAATTTTGCCTGACAAAATTACAAGCAACTGAAAGTGGGGTGCACATTACTTCTTGAGGCTGGCTGATGTTTCCCAATGTCACTGTTTTCATCTAGCACAAGACATCAATTTTACATATTCTAAGCAGAAACCCCCTCTAAATATTTCTCAATATTATGTATTTACCCATGTGATGGCTCAAACAAAATTACCACAAAACAGGCACTGCTATTTAGTAGCGTTTGCAGTAGGATCATAATAAATTCTGTATTTTAAATTTTTGAGTCATTCAACTTCTCAGTTATTTGTGAAAGCCACTAGCAAAGTTACAGGTATGTCTGGATCCTATATCTAAGAAGGTGAAAGATATGACGGCATTTAAGGTGAAGAAAAAAAAAAAAAGAAATGCACACATTGAAATAAATCCTCACTGATGCTTTCTGTATGCTATTCATTTCGGACCTAATCCAAAATCCACTGAATTCAGACGAAGCACATTCATTATATTTGGATAAAGCTATTATTCATGAAAAATACTTCTGCTTCCAAGCATGCTCTGATTAAACATAATAATACATCTACATCTCACAAGCAGCAAATAGTCAAAGCAAACAATTTACAAGCTTTATTTACAAGATCTATGCAGTGAATACCTAGGAATAAATAATGCCTTTGTTGAAATCAGGGTCAAGTCACACATCAGAGGGACAGAAAACCAAGACTAAATTGGGAGTGAATTCATTTTCATTGCATGGTTTAGCCAGCTCTTAGTATAAACTAGCTGGACAGAAGTTGAGCTGGCTTTAAATTCATTTGATGGATATTATTTTATGGCACTGCAAAAAAGCTGTAGTTTTTGGATAGGGGAACCTGAGCTTTAAAAAAAATCATACCACTTCCTTCCCCCCTTTCTCCCCAACATTCCTTTTATTCCAGGACATCACTAAAAAGCACACACAGCAGAGCCTCTACTTTGACACCTGGAAGCAGGCAAGCAATAGGAAAAACGAATAAACCCCAAATAAACAGCCATGTTATGCAAAACAGCATCCTTCTGTGCTGTGTTCAGGGAACTGCTGCACTGTCCTCCACAAAAATTCAGCCTGGCTTCATGCCTGCCAATGTGAGGATGGCAGGCAGCAATGCTCAACGCTGGCAGCAAACGACCGCACTGTCTTGCCCAGCCAAGCCCAAAATCACTGATAATTGCCTTGTACAAAAGCATACAAATCCCACAGAAACATTGTCCAAGATGCCAAGGAGACATAGGGTGCATGGCTGTCTGGGAGCCATCAGCTGGGTCCCCGCACGTTGACGTTCTCCTTTCTTTACACACTTTTTGGTGTTGTTCTCTGCTGGCAACTGCTTTTCAGAGCTGCTGGCTTCACTGAATTTTTAGCATATTCATTAAAAAACTTGGACTAAAACTACTGCCTTTCTGCCAGCCAGATCTGTTTGGGAAGGTAGTGTCATTGGTGGAGATATTTATTTTGAAAATCAACCTTTCAAGCTTATATTATCAAATGAATTGTTCAAACCACCTCAGATAGCAAATAGTTCAACTTAATATGGGTGAAACTTTATTCCCATTTACATTAGTACTTCTCCTCTTGTAATTTAAGCAAGAGGTGAAGTTTGAGTCTTCTGGAATTGTTTACTGGCTGAAAGAAAAGTTTAGATACTCATTTTCTCCCTAGAAAATAGTCTGATAAAATGGTCAAATACATATCTCCCTTATAACTACAGCTTGCAGAAAGCAGCATGAATACTTGGCTTATTCAGATAAATTTTTCAAGTGTGCAACTTTATTAGTGATAGCATGCAGTGTAATATTGTTTAATGCTGTAAAATAGCATTCACAGGATGATAAAATACTGTCAACTACGCCTTTTGCAAGTTTAATCTAACTTGGTCTAGAAATGTCAGTTAGAGGTAAAAGTCATTAGAAATTAAGTATTGTCTCATAGGTAATTAAAAATATTAATGATACTTAATAAGAATATGGTCATACCCTCTAGATGTCCAGTCTGAAGTAGTAAAAATAAGTCACAGAAATAGAACATGGCAAATAGCTGGATTTCATGAAAAGCTGAAGAGATTTCTTAACAGAATAATAATACTTATTTCACTCCTTTAATAGAAAATGAAAGCTGTAGCACTTTCCAAAACCATAGTTAGTGCTCAACAGCAGCACCTGATTACACACTTCACTTCTGTACATCAAATTCATAGGCAGGAAATCTTTAAAGTCATTTAACTTCACAATTTTAAGAAAATAAGTACTGAACTCATGCCAGATCTGGAAAACATCTGAATGTGGTTCACATTAAGTGAAATAATTATTTGATTTGTTTACACTGAAATATTGCCTTTGACTCAATTCTCTTGTGGTATAGATGGTCAAATATTAAGCCTCAAGAGATTTTTATAGTGTCATCCTTTTTAAACACTTACATCCTGCTTTGCTATACTTCTCCCCAAAATCTCACAAGCCATAATATTCTTAACCACAGAGTCAGTTTGAGGGAATGCAGTTCTTAAAATGAGACTCTATTAAAATTCCTTGCAACTGGATCACAGTATTTGGCAGTATTAGTAATAATCATTAAACCTATCCAGAAGCCTTCTGACATAAATCTGGGGTTTTGACCAGAGAGAATATTTATGAAAAGTATGTGGTTTTATTTTAAAGCAGCTTTCCTTGAAGAAATAACGTATTCTGATGGCTTTCGGTTTACAAAAACAAGAAGTTGACATTTTCTGCAGGAAGTATAGCATTTTCTGATTAGCTCTAATAGCCACTTTTGGGAGATGCTGCAATTTATCCCAGCATTTGAAGTAGTTGAGTGTCATTAATTGCTATTCACTAGGGTATTCAAGGCACTTGGTACCTGGTAAAGATGGGAGATAGAAATCAGACTGCAGTCCAGGACTGAAAAAACCACTTCAGCACACGAATGAAAGATGAGCTGAACACAGATCACCTGTGCTTTGTTGATCTGGAATGGTGCTTTATAAACCCCAGCAGGTATATCAGACCAAGTGCTAGCTTAAGCATCTGAGCAAAATATGTGTCTGTTATTTGTTTTTCTAGTTTCAAAGCTAGTCACCTTTTTCATACATAAAATGCTGCTAAAAAGTTTTCCTATTTTTTTTTCCTCTTTTCATGTTTCTCAGAAACGCTCCCTCCAAACAAAATATATCTCAGCTTGATATTAAAACCACATAATTTTGTTACCCAGATAAACCAGATCTTGATAATGCCAGAGCTACAGTAATATGTAATTCTTGTCAAAAGAGTCACTTATTTCATTTCCCATCCTCAGAGATGTGCTCTCTAAGTCAGCTTCTGATGGAAACAAATGAAGGCAATGATTTGTCTTGAATAATAAAGCACCTGCAGCTGTTTGCAGCATTTAGAATGATGGCTTATCATTAGCAGAGACACTTATATATTCCAAGCACCCTACATGCCTTACAGGTAGGACACCAGGGTCTTTGTCATTTACCTTAGTTTCTCATCATTTTCCAATAACAAGAACATCAAGGATGCATCACATACATCACCTGCCTATGAGTCTGGATTTACTCTAGATAGTGACCTTTGAATAAGTCCCCTCTGCCCCACAAAATGTCAATAGGAAAGATTTCCTTATACTTGAATCATGTAGAATCTTTAGAGCAGAACTTCCTTCTGGGTCCAGGAGGCAGTGAGCATGACAGAAGCCTGGTCTGTGGTGGGGCAATCATAAATGCCAAATAACTTCAGCAAGGATTTTGAAAGCAATTGTATATGAAGATATTCCCTGAGCTGGCAAAGCTTTGAAGACCAGCTGTTAGGTTTGTCTGTCTGTTCTCAGCAATCCCAATGAGATAAGACCTATGCTCATATTCCTGTGCAGACCTGAGCATGAAACAGCAATAATGCTGGAGAATGGGATGTGTGGATGTGCCAGCCAGCTGATAGGGGAACTGGAAGCAGCTTTTGCAGTATAGTCATACAGCGAGCAACTCAACTTCATTCAAAATAGATTAACTCATTATAGAAAACAGGAGAATAAATTGCACAGAAATGCGTGAGGGATTTTCAAGGAAGTTAATGCACTCTAAAATACCATGAAGCTGCTGTATGACTAGAAAGGATGAATTTGTAGCAGTATAATTTACAATTTAGAAAGTTCAAATAATTACAGATGAATCACTAAAATATTCATTAAAGGAACATAAGATCCCTTTGCTTTACAGAAATAGCCTTAGTTTTTCAGCAATTCCATAAACACAACCAGGTGAATCAGTTACTTGTCACCACCATTCAAATCTTTAGTGATCTATTAAGAAATAAAAACTTCACCCAGTTAGTGTTTCACATGGTTGCATCTGAGTCAGCATTCTCTTGATGCAAACTCACAAGTTACAGCTCCAGTGCAAAGTTAATACTGGATCAATTACTATAATTAACAAGATCAATAATAGGTTAACAATAATGCATTTTTCCTCTTAGGATAAACTGTGCTGCATTCACATAGCCCTAAGCTCAGACAGATCCATAGCTGAACACAACATCATTAACATCAAGATGACTTGGGGCACCAGGGCAAGCACAGAAGTGTCTTTCTGCCAATACTTACATGAGTCCCTTCCCCAACTCAGTCTGACATCCTGGCTTTGCCTAGGACAGACAGTAATTGAAGCAGAAAACCTAACAGGGCCAGTTTTCACTGCCCTCCCTGCAGTCTCATGCAGCCATGCTATGGTCTTCAAAATACCACCAAACCAACGAAGAAACATTCATCCAGAAGGATCTGCACCTACTGCTATTTTCACCACAATGATAACTACATTTGGTTGCTGTGTCTCTGGGCACCCTGCACAGCTTTTGTTTGTCCTATTCAGTTTATTTCCACTTAGACACTGCTGCCTTTGATTTCCTCTTACCCATGAAAGGGTATTCCTAATTCCTCTGCTCCCACTCTTTTGCCGTCCCAAGCCTCTACCCCTTCCAAGAAGAAATAATCTCACAGACATTACAGAGGACATCTTATTGCCATACCAGTCTGACAGACCTATTTCCACCCATCTGGAAGCATACTGAAGCATGCTCCTCCAGCCAATTTTATATTTTGCGCATGCCATATACTATGTATCATTATCTTAGCCCATAACTGCACTGTCCCAGAAGACCTGAGGTATGAAGAAAGGCAACTGTCTGACCTCCTCTTTAGCAGTGTGAAGTTCTGTGCTGGTGAGGAGTAGTTTGGGACAAATACAGCCAGTTTTCCCAGATTGCTCAGGGAGATTGTGGAAGTGTAACCAGACACAAAGAAGCAACAATCTGTGGACAGCAAAACACCACACTCCCTTGCTGAAAGGCTGACCTGAGTAGTCAAGAGATTTCTTGGTTGTGTTCACGCTTTCAGTCAGGGCACGGGAGAAAAGCAGGGAACTTATGTTCAATAGCCTAGCAGTCTAACGATGGCCCTCTCCTGCTTCCTCTGTCTTCCCCTTCCAAGGCAAAGTGGGGGCTCTGAAGGTACCTGCTGGTCCTGTGGCCTCTTTTTACTGGGCACTCCAGCCTTCAGATGCACCATCAGGCTCCTGCAGCAGAGACCAGCAGTGCTATATGATTTTGAGTCAGCACTGGCCTCCTGTTGGCTTTCTGTTCAAAGCACCCTGTCCCAGTTGATAAAAGTCGTAGTCACTAATCTTCTTTCTGTTCCCACAGAGATGATGTGACCACCAGCTGTCTCCATCACCCTTACAGCAGCCATCACAAATGGACAAAGAGCAGGCAGGAGCATTGAAGACAGGTTCCTGGAGAGGGGTGAGGGGTGGTGCAGGACCACCACTTTTCCAGGATGCTTCATGGAAACCAACCTCTATGCTGGAAAAGGAGCAGAGCCTCATGGGCCTTCTTGGGCCACATTCAGGAGCTGAGGGAATAGCTCCTCTCCCTTGCATCATTCTTAGAAACAGCCACACATAGATGGAGTTAAGCAAGAGAAACCTATTTTCTCCATCATTTATTGGTGATGTTGTAAACTCTCCTCCCTTTGTTACTCTGAAGAAATTCAGAGTCCTAGAAAAATAGTTCTTGAGAAGCCACCTAATGTGTTCGCAAACTCAAATCAACATCAAATCTATTCCTAGCAGATGTTTGTCTAATCTAGCCTTTAAAAAGCTCTGAGGATGGAGGTATTTTTTCCACCCTGCTTGGTTAGACAGTGCATAAAAGTTAAAAGATTTTTAGGTAACAGCATGCAAGCTGCTACAGCAAATTTTGCAAGCCTGTGCACAGGTCTATTATCATATTCCAACATTATTGTCCTTTACTTTTGCTGTGGGTTGCTGAACTAATATGAAATTCTGATTGAATTGTGCTGCCAGTGGAAAAGCTGGAAATCAGTAAACATGCTAAGAGCAGACTATGTCTGAAAGAGCATCAGGCAAAGGACTGCCACAGTGAAAGAGAGAAAAGCCTTGAAGAAATGTTTCAGAGTGAATAAGCTCTGCTAAACCCTCCAGAATTTCTGTGGGAATGTCTGCCCTTCACCGCAGGGACCCCTGCAGTGGTTTGAAGCCAATGAGTAACGTATCATCTAATGGCCATTGAAATGAGAGCAGAAAGGAGAAGAAAATCAGAGAGGAAGAGATGATTTCAGAAGCTTTGCTTACACCAGCCAGGGTTTTCTGCTTCACAGAAAGTATCATGTAAGGAACCCGAGGTAATATAACCAAAGCTTTCTACACAGCCTATTAGATATTACAGGCTGGGTTTATTTCCATGCAGTTTCACATGTCTTTGGCATGAATTTGAGAGCTGTCATTCTGCAGCAGCTCAGTTTCAGGGAACCAGCTTGGCTGAAGCATATGAAGGTGTTTTCTTATTCTCATTCTACAAGTCTCCATCAGCCTGTGCATTGTGGCTAGTTGCCAAACATATGCAAGTTTTACAGGGCTCACGTAGTTGTTCGGGCCCCCTAAAGGCATTATTCTCTTGCATTAAAGGCCTCCCAAGAACTTCTTACATGGTCCGATATCCACAAACACCACTTCCTTCAAAAAAAAGAAGAACTCATGGATAATGCCCAGAAGCTGTGTTACACCATCCCTGGGCATGCACACAAGCTTATTGTGCCAAGTGAATCAACACTAAATATTACACACCGGTAAGAGCTCCATCCTTGCTTTCAACTGCTGCAAGGAACCGCAGCCTGCATTCAGTTTATCCTGAAAAAGTGCATATTTCAAAGCAGTATTGCAGACATGAATGCATACATCTTTCTTCAATCCTTAACCAATGTCTTCAAACAGATGTTTCATCTAAGCATAGACATATCCCATAGGATTGTCTCTTAAAAACCTCTAATTTTTCTGAACCAGTGTCACAACAATACGACAGAAATAGCACAAGGGAGAACAGTCTCTTACTTGTTTCACTGCAGCCATGACACAGCAGGGCAGAATTCTGTCCTTTAAAGACAATACAACCAGTATGGAGGCAGGAGTTCAGGATATACCAGAAAATATATACATGGAGAAAATACAGCTCAAGGGCTACACTTGTAAACCTTTGCAGGCATCTAGAACCAGTCAAGCATGAGGCTTGACAATTCATGCAGTCAAGACAGAAACTAATCATCACCCTCACTATTATTTTTAGTTGCTCCCAAGTGATGATGGCACATGAGAAACACAGAAGGAAATTTCTCAATTACCTACAGTACTCAGAACACCTTGACAAAAAAGCTAGCCCTTCCTGCATTCATGCTGTCTCTCAGTTTCAGAGCAGAGAGTGGAAATTAGGATTACAAGCAGAGTAAAAAAAGTCAGGTCAGAGATTAGGATGCAGTTTTTCTTTTTAGCCACCCACTCAGCCTTGAATAACATTTTTTTTTTTTGCATACACTAGGCTTCAGGAGTTCTGCACTTGATTTCCAGTTCTTGTACAGATCTAATACAGTTGTGACTAGGATGTTTTATTTCTCTGACTCAGTTTCCCACACATGAAAAAGAAGATAGTTTTCAAAATAGGTCATTAAGATAAAATGAATAAAATTTCAATTGTTCTACTATTATTGTGATGGTCTATGTAAGCAGAAAAATAGCTCAAGGCATTCATTTAGAAGAGTGTGTAGGGCAAACCAGCTTTCTAGATGAAAACAAGCAAATCTAATTTCAAAGCATAAAAGTATTTTTATATTTATCTTGCCATTAATGCCTTTTTTTTTTTTTAATGGAGGATGTTAATTTTCAAGTGTTTCTACAGCTGCCTCTTTTAAATCTTAATTTCTTTGAATGAACCATCCAATTTCAGGACTAAATAATGATTACAACTGCCATTCATTCAGAAATGCAATTTAATTTCGATCAGGACCCACCTCTCAGCTTTGAATTAAAATTAAGATAGGCCATAATTTTTGAATGTAGTTACTTCTAAAATAGAAGAGGTCTTGCTGCCTGCAAGAAACATGTCTTGTCATACTAAAAATACGTGTTGGATAGTTGGTACTTGAAACACAATTCAGCATTCATATCCTGGAAACATGAAGAATAGAGACTAATGGATTAACCCATGAAGAACATCACAATGATCTTTACCTTGTCCTTGATAGAATAGCCATCCCACAATCCTATTTCCTTTATTCAAATTCTAACAAACAAGGATGGTCTAGCTGAAAAGAATTCACTGGAACCAAAGTGGACAAGAATCCTAAATTTACTTATCTCCAGCTGTATGGTGCGATGTAGGTAATGGTGCATTTGACTTTGCTCCACTAAATGCAAAACTACCTTATCTTATACTGTCTACCTCTGAAAAATATTTCCAATATTTATATCAGTTCCATTTAAATAAAAGTGCATCATAAAAAAAAAACAGCCTGTACCCATGAAAAGCCTCACTTGCATAAGATTAAACATTTGACATTAGGTGGAATCAGATTTCATTCTTTCCATCTGTAGTGATTTTTTTAAAAAATAATTTCAAATGATAGCATTTATCATCATGTACTTTTCTAAAAGGAGAATACATTGACTGGTTCACTGTATTTTAAAGCTCCTGTGATAAAGCCAGGAATTATACATTTGCATGTGAAAAGTTCTGCAGAGGAATGCTTTTACTTACACAAGTAATTCTGCTAACTTCAGCATAGTGACCGGTGAATAAAGGACACAACATTAAACACTTCTCTACTACCTCACCAATTACCTGTCTTAAATATATCCATCATATATATTAATCATAGTTAGAGATAACTCTCTGAAGATCAGAGAAGTGACTATAGTGAAATAACTCAGTGTTTCAATAGCAGGTGACTAGACTCACTGATGCAGGGGTTCAGTTTTGGTCCAGTGTTCCTGATTTCATTGCCCATGACCTTGGAGAAAAAGGTCAGTATCTGTGCTTCTCTAAAAGTGGTATTTCATTCACATTTCTTAGGTCAACTTTAAAGGAAAAAAGAAAAAAAGACCAGTTTACTGCAGAAACTTAATTACCATTCACCACTTAATTTAAAAACACTGCCTTTCTTATAACACAAGTATTGACTATTAGGAGAAAGTAGTACCTTTACTGTAGGGGAACTGTATTTTCCAACAAAGAATCTGATTTTTTTCGGCCCAGTAAATAGTGAGTTACTATAGTCCATTTTCAAAGTATTAAGAGCAATGAAGAAATGTTTAAAGATTGCAGCACTATAAAGAAATGGAGACTTCCAGTGCCTTGCCTGGCAGAAGGGGTCAAAACTGAGCAAACACAGCTTCAAAAGAAGAAATAAATGCATAAAGTCCCCTTGACTTTTGTATAGAAAGGAATTAATTTAATTGCATCAAAAGGAATTAGAGTTCCTACCACATTTTCCTTGCTAGTAGTGATTTTTGAGAAGGAGCAGAAAAGAGGAGAGGAAGTCGAGAAGGGGCATAGAAACAGTCCTCAAATTCCAGAAAGAGCAGATGACAGGGAACAGCAGATTTGATCTGGTTTGCTTTTATACTTAACTCTTGTAGCAGTGTTAGCATCAGAGTAGCTTAATCTCTACACATCAGCAGCTCCTCTCCTCTGGTGCTTCACTTCCTGGGCCCCTCAAAGGGAATGGTATGCTCTCCCTCACCAACAGAAGGTATTTTTAAAGCTAGAAATACAAGTGATCTTGAAACTCTTAAGGCAAGAGATTGAGGGTGGTTGGTGGAAAGTTACTCCACACAAATGGCAGTGCATGGGTACAGGGCTCTGCTCCCAACTTATCAGAAGGTGCAATTGAGTGTGAGTCTGGGTACAGCCAGGCAGGAATAGGGTGAGATAGGTGCAATACTACACAAATCCTTCCAAACTTTTCATCATCAATCCCACTTTTTAATGTCTAGGTCAAATACTCTCCTCATAGTGTGCTTTCCTGAAACAAGTTTCCAGTAGAGTTTATAGGTGTCATGGAAAGAGCCTTATAAACTCAGGAGAGCTAACACCAGAACAAGTTAAAGAATAGTTAAAACCATTTTGATTTCTGGTCACTGCAGTCAATAATTAACTAAGACAGAAGAAGAATTTAGCCTTGACTGTTCTAACCCTCCACCGTGAGGGTTTCTCATGTGCAATACTGAGTCATAAAGACAATGGGAGCAGAGACATGGCCCTCTTGAATTACACTACCATTGCCAACAGGAAGTCCATGTCTTTGGCATCAGCTCCTTGCCTGGAGCATTTATTCTGCCTGACACAATACTCCGGATCCCCAACAGGGGAATAAGACAGGCCCACACGTAAAAAGCAGATAATATCTATACTGCTCTCAGTTACATCCCATTGTTATGGGACCTGCTGTTACACTCCTAAGATGTTTGCAGGGCACTTGAGTGCTGAGAAGTCATCTTCCACGCTAGAGAGATATGCGAGCACATAGGCACAGATGCCCAACACGCATCAAGCTAGAAAAAGTTGCAAATACCAAGTGATGGAGATCCTGCTAGCCTACTCCAGAGTAACGTGCACCACTACATACTACTTGGTCTGGGAAAAAGAACAGATTTCTTTAGCATGGCTAGACATGGTTAAAGCAGGTCTAGAGACTAATATGGTCTTAGACAGCATGCACTTCTCAAAGTGCACTGTTACTCTTTCATCTGACCAAATAACCCACTTCATTAAAATACAACACATGCCTTCTTCCTGTACCTTCCTACTAGCAGAGTTTGCTGTTCTAGCAGGAACTGGAGTGCAAAGGATCAACCTAACCTTGAGACCTGAAAGACATGTTTCAGCCTTCACTTATCTGATACTCTGAGAAATGCTGAATCCAAGTGATTGGAAATAAACATACTTTCAATTAAAATAAAAATTTATAATGAAAATTATGCATTATATGCTCTGCTGGAGTGTGTTCAGACAAGAGCAACCAAGCTGGTGAAGGGTTTGGAGAACAAGTCCTGTGAGAGAGGCTGAGGGAATTTGGACTGTTTAGTTTGGAGAAGAGGAGTCTGGGGGCAGACCTTATCACTCTCTACAAGTACCTGAAAAACAGATTGTAGTGGTTGGGTGCAGCCTCTTCTCTCAAGTAAACAATGACAGGACTAGAGGATATGGCCTGAAGTTGCACCAGGGGAGGTTTAGATTAGATATTAGGAAGAATTTCTTTACTGAAAGAGTAGTCAGGTGCTGGAACTGGCTGCCCAGGGGGTCGCCACCCCTGGAGGTATTAAAAAAATGTGTACATGAGGCACTTTCAGGATGTGGTCTAGTGGGATAATGAGAGGATTTTTGGTTGTTTGGTTTTTGTGTTTTGCTTTTGTTTGGTTAGCTGGGTTTTTTTTTTTGTTGGTTGTTTTTGGTTTTTTGTTTTTGTTGACAGCTGGACATGGTGATCTTAAAGGTCTTTTCCAACTGTGACAATTCTGTGTGATTCTGTGTGTGATATTTATAAATAAGTTTAATGTATTCATATG
Organism: Megaceryle torquata; assembly: GCA_024611175.1. NCBI lineage: Eukaryota > Metazoa > Chordata > Aves > Coraciiformes > Cerylidae > Megaceryle > Megaceryle torquata. The sequence continues at coordinate 204,756 of JANIJG010024567.1, forward strand.
TATACATACACATGACATTATAATCCACCACTCTAGAGGAAGAACATCTAGGACAAAAACCTAGTGACATCCCTCCTGAACTTCTGTCGTTGTTAGTTATCATTACCTACACTGCAGCTGACAAATTTAATGCTTATCCACACTTACACATATACCAGAACTTTTATCTTAAAAGGCAATGTAAGAAGTAGACAAAATTTAACTTCATTAAAGCAAACTACCCAAAATAATGCACTTTGATTTAAATTGAAATAGCCATTCCACCTAAAATGCATGCCAAGTAGGAAGTACCATGCAAGTGCAATATCTGTAAAGACTGTAGATAACTATATATAAGGCAAAGTCAGAAAGAATAAAAAGGAACCTTGGTTCTACTGAAATGAAAATTTGGAGAATTAGTGTAAGTCAGGGGCAAGTTCTTGCCTATTTCTGTTCATCTGTGGTATTCACTACAGGCAAAAATACCTGAGTTATTCCAGGTGTGATTATGTGATAAAATAAGGAAGATGTTTTGTACCAACAACTCCCTAACATATCTGTATCACTGAACCATATGGTCAGGACAGTTTAGATTCAAGACCTCTTCCTTATTTTGGGACATACTTGGAAACACAGGGATCACCTGACAAAACCCCCACACATTTCAATCTATTAAAATAAAGTTCCAGCATCACATTTCTAAAATATCTGAAGAACAGAGCAGGAGGCAGTGTTGCCTTCAGAGATGTAAAGCATCAGGTTAAGAGAAACTCAGGATGACAACTGGCTGGATTTGTTCAGTGTTTGGAACAATCTGGTGGAAAAAAAAAAAATAGAGGAATTACTTCCGATTGTTATTCTCCAAATAGAGCATGACAAAAATAACACGAAAGAGAAGAATCCATTGGTAAAGATGCAACACTGTCATTTTTGAATCAAAATCATTGTCTGGATAAAACTGAATATATTATTTCAAAATCATGGTCAAAGAAAGGGAAACAAACACCCTTTCTGTTATAGGTGCTCTCTGTTCAGCTGTTTATTCAGTAAAATTTTACTATTTTAGTGAGGGTCTTCTAATAATCTTATCGAGGGTTTTTTCAAAAATTACATCAAAGGAGTAACCTGACATCTAAAACAAAAAAAATTCAAAATATGGAAAAATGAAAGCTTTTTCCACAGCTCCTGTGTATTCTGACAGATAAAACCAAGTCCCTGCAGTCTGAAGTTGAAGGCTGAAGTTTCAGCGCTTATCCTGCAGCACTCACACAGTCAGGTGTGTACAAGCAATTTTGTTTGAAATCAGCAAAGCTCAGCCTGGCAGTTTGGATTTTTGGGTGTGCAAAGCACATCCTGGCTCATTCTAGTGCAGCAGATGCCAGTATATCGTGGCAGGCCAGAACTGGAGTTTCTACAGTGACTTTTTAACTATTTCTTTTAATTTTTTCCACTGGAGCTGGGAAACAGTTTGCACTTTCCATTAGACATCCTAGACTATCAACTGCTTTGGTGCTAAGCAAATACCCCTATCCCTCCTGTCCTTCCATACACTCAATCCCAGAATTCACTGTGGCTGTTGGACAGTAAAACTCAGGTATGCACAGTCTTCCTCTCTCCACCTATAAACCCTCTTTTCTACTGTAATAACACTATAATGCATCTAGACTGGAGGAAAATAATTTGGAAAGCAGGAAGTTCAGGTCTGTTTAGACATTGCTCATGCCCTCTTTCACTTTGGAGAGCATGGAGGGTACCTGGAATACAAAGCCTGAATCATCAATACCAAAAAAGTTCATCCCTGACTGTCTTGGAGTGCAGATGTGCAATATTTTGGATGCCCCAGTGGAGGTTGCAACTACAATAAAGGCACTTTTAATGGTCAGGAACATACTTCATGGACCTCACCTTTGAAAAATGGAGTTCATGCTTTCGAATGTTACCACATATTTTCATCAGCCTAGTTCTGCCAGAGTCTGGTTACAAGGGACATATCTTATCTGGAGGATCTTGAATTGCCCAGATGCTATTTTTGTCCTAACTCTGTGCTGGAGAATCTGTGGTGTCATGAGAAGAGATAACCCAAAATGTCAAGCGGCACATATTCCCAGAGAATACAACCAAAGTCTAGTACAACTGCTGACTCAAAACACTGCCCAGCTTTTGTAGAAATACTCAGTTTTCCCTTTCAGCCCCACTGCACAATTGTCCAAAAGTATCCTTAGCAGTAATGGCCATCTGGCTGAAATTGGAATGCACTAGTGCTCTGTCAGTGTTCCTCAAGACCAGGAAAAAAGCCTCCTCCTCACAAAAAAAAAAAAAAGGAGGGTGAAAAATGAAAATGCCAAAGAAAATGAGAGAGGGTCTCTGATAGAAACACAAGAGATAAGCTTCTAGTTAGCATCCTGGGTTGGCAACAAGAAATCACAGCTCTAGAGCAGAATGGAAGAAGTAAACAGAAGAGTTACCTCAACTATCCAAGGTTATAAAAGGTAACTGGCCTTTCCTTCATAAATATCAACAAATATTTAGTCTTTTAAAAAATTAGTTGGTGCTTAGCAAGAAAACAAAAAGCAGTGCTGTACCGGTTAATGTGATGATTTAGAGATAATAGAGCTGCACCACTTCATTATTTGTTGCTTTCTAATTCATGCAAACTTGTCTGGTGACATTGGTCATCATTACACGTGGATGAGGTGGGGGGATAAGCTTTTCACTCCACTTAGCTAACTTAAATGTTGGACACCAGTATTCAAGTAAAATAATTTCCGAAGGACAGGAAGACATCAAGTATTTGAACTGCAGCTGTCTTGCATCATTGAAGAAGTTTGGTTTTTAAGTGGTAAAACTATATGACTACAGCACAACCAATCTTAATCTTTGCAGGTTTATAAGAAAGTAGCTATAAATTCCAGTATATTCTGATGTTCTTTACCAAATACAACATTAAGCTGACAAATTATACTAATACAGTACGATTTCAAGGTGTATCCACATTTGCTGCATGTGTAAATTTTTCAAATAGAATCCGATGTTTGCTAATATGGTACGATCTAAGTTAATAAGATCAAATTATGTCTGATCATACTACATTAGTAAATGTCACATCAAATTAGTCATTTTCAGAATTATAATGAAGCACAGAAAGCAACCAAAAATAACTTTTCCAACACAAGTAAGCAGTGCTGAAACTGAAAACTGAGCTAAATACCAAGCCCCTAGAGAATGCTGCTTGAATTCAAGGTTAGCTGAATTTTCTTTTCAGTCTTATTTTAGAGAGCTCTCATACATGATTTAAACCATGGTTTGAGTCACAGTAGAGTCTTGTCCAAAGGTCACTAACAGGGGCTGGACATAAGGTCAAGAACTACAAGTTAGCAAAATCTCTACTGAAAGGCTGTTAGTTCAGGGTAGTCATCTTTCTGCACAGTTGTGCTCACAACAGTTCCAAGCAGGAAAAAATAATGAAAATCCACTGAACAGAAGTTTTGAAAGCAAAGTCATTTTAATAGAAAATTACTTTAAAAGTTATTAAATTTTCTCCCTTTCAAGTGTATTTATCTCACCTGCTATAATTAGTCAGGCCTCAGTGTTTTATTTTTCTTTTCTGGTACTGAAACCAGGTACCTTTCAGGTGTACACTTGGTATAATCTAATTTATTTGCAAATGTACAGTGTCTGCTTTCTTTGAACACAGTAGGAAAACCAGACAGCTTCTTGGCTCAGAAAGCCCCGAATCTGCCCTCAGAGAGTTCCTCAGCCTGACATCCCTGGCCATATGCTGGATTTCAGAGCCACAATTATATTTTTCCATCTTTTTCTGACAAATAAGAAAGCTTCCTACAGATTTCCTCTGTGTCCCTGTATCTAAAGGTAGGGAATATATCTTGAAACACCCACATTAAAACTTTCTGTCATTCAGCAAAGGCTATCCAAGTAGGATGCCCACAGCCTCAAAGCCTATCCTAAAAATATAAGGCTGTAGTCAGTCCAGTCAAGCCTCAAGGGTGTCTCATCACACAAAATCTTTCCCAGAACCTTTAACAAGAGAAATAGACCTGACATGTGGCAGAAGCAGAAAGAGTAGCAATTTGAAGGAACACTCAATGGTCCCACATTCATCAGGAACAAGGGGAACATCAAGCTCTCCAAAGCTTCCCCCATCTATTTAATTGTGAGACTGCAAATAAAATAAAATAAATAAAATAAAGAATAATTAAACA
>JANIJG010024567.1:209054-226480 GCA_024611175.1 Megaceryle torquata
AAAAAAAAAAACAAACAAACAAAAAAAAAAACCCGCAACCCAAGACAGCCTAGCAAAAGCAGAATAGGACACAAGAGATTTCTCTGCAAGGTTGAGGCAGAGTTTCCTTAATGGGGAAGGAATTCTGCCCCGTGACACCAGGTAAAGCAGAGTCTAGGATTTTCCCAGGCCATTGTATCAACTTCAAGAGACAAGGCTTTTATCCCTTTTGATGAACTAAGAGACATTGGAAGGGAACAAATAGTTCAATGTTTTAATTTCTATCTTTACTGAGTTAAAATATACCCATGTAACTACAGCTATCAAAATATTCTGGATAAGTCACCTTTATTCTTAAGTGAATAAATTAGGGCCAGCCTAAAGTATTGCAACCTCCAAGCAAGAAGCATTTTTATCCGTATAGTGTTTGGGAAAGTGAGGGCCAAATTGGTGGTGAATACTTAAAAATAAAATAATCTAAACTATTAACTTAAAGTAAGATTAAAAAACACACTAAACAAGGTGTCCATTGTTAATAGGAGCATTTCTAGCTACTTTCTCAGAAGGTAGAACATATGTTCATTACTGTGACCTGTAGTGTTTATTATTAATTCTCTTAATTTAGTATACACTGGCATATGCTTCAAAGGGTATTTTTTCCCCCACGATGGCTTTACCAGCCCCTGTTGCTCATGACTTGTTTATTTGCTTGATATTTGTTTCTTTTTAATCCAAGCTGTCTGCATGAATTTTAACTCAATTATGGGTGTTTATATAAGGCAGTCTGTTCAGGGACAAAGTTGTTGATCCCTAGAGAAAGCATTGTTCCTATCCTGTCTGTATTTCAGAAGATTAGGTTTAAAGCAGACCTATCAAAATACACTCACTAACACACAAGCTTTACATGTGTTTTAGTTTGAATGGAGTTGTTATAATAGACCATCCTTTTGTTATTAGTAATTATGAATACTTCTGTTGGATTCTGGTATGTCAGTGGACTAGGAACCCTTTGTCGTCTTTAAGCTAATGTCTGCATTATTCTGCATTTTCTTCTTCTAATCCTTCCTCTATCCTGAAGGATTTTAGCAACATTTTATCGTCATTCTGTTATGAAACATGTTTTCCCTTGTGCATGTGGCAATTTCATTAGGTACCTGAGGATCATAAAAAAATCAAATAACATAAGCTTAGCCAAAGGAAAAAAAAAAAAAAAAAGAAACATTTCTACTTAGCTCAAGACAAAAATAAAAGCACATGGGAGGAGGAGGGGAAAGAAAGAGAAAAATAAGGCAAGCATTATTTGCTGTATTTTATTTAACTCCTTGCTGACTCTCTTGTGGTCGCTGTGCAGTAGAAGCAGCCAGGAAAGTTGCTCCTGTGATGGTCTGCAAGCATTTCTCCAGACTGCAGTCTGGGACAGGGCACTGTGAGGCCAGGAGCATCCCCAGACTGCTGGGTCTTCTCTAGAACTGGTAACAGTAAGTGTAACTTGAATGGGACAGTTGTTTGATAATTTTATATGGATGATTTTACCTCTTTCACATGGAAACACAAAGTGTATACTACAGTGATATCTTTCCTCCATCCTACTCTCCCCCTCCCAAAAAAAGCCTGAAAGAACAGCACTGAAGAAAGTAAAGTGAAATTACACAGGACTGGACCTGATGACCCAGATGACCTTTCTGATCTTTTCCCAGGGAAATCACTTCAGCTAATCCCAGAAAAAAAAAATTGAGTCACATATCATAGACTGTCTATAAACTCCTGTCTCTGACAAAATCAGACTACATAGGACAGCCTAGACATTTTGATGAGACAGGAAGATTTTTCTACCATTTTCACAAGGGGGGAAAAAACCCCAATAAACTATCCTTCTCATTAAATCAAGTCAAACAGGAGGTTTCTTCTTCTTGGGATCTGTTTCTTACATGCTTGAGCATTTTCTGAAATATTATTTGGCAATATGACTGATGAGTGTTGTCCTATTAACCTCTGCTTGTAGGACCCGAGAGCCACTCTTACCAACACCTCATTCACATATATTTGAGGTGATCATTCAAAAACAAGAGCTTGCACACGTAGTGTTTGCATTTACCAGATAATTTACCTGAATCTAGCTAACATCATCTAAAAATGGGTATAAATCAGGAGTAAACCACTCAAGACAGCTTTTTTGTAATGTCACTGTACAACAAAAAGTTTGAATATACATACAAGTTCACGCTAATTAAGAGCAGTTCAGTGACACCAATAGAGTAAGGAGCACAGCAAAGCTGGCAACAAACAAAACTACTTGGCAGAGAAGGCAGGGTGTGCTGGTAATGCTGTACAAATAGCATTTTAATCAAAGCCAGGTTTCCACAAGTCACAAGCCCCAATCTCTTGGCTTTGGCTTAAATCTTGGGTTGTTTTCACCCAAACCCATCTCTTAGGATATAATACTGCTATGATTTTACATATACACACACCCCCTGGAGAAAATTAACAACAACAGTAAACAGCAACATCAATATAACAAAGCTGTTCATACATTTATTTATGGCCACAGTGTATGGACAGTACCACACAGGCCTTTGCTAGCCACAGAAAGATGGAACATGGCCTTGGAGTGTGTCAGTACAGCAGCTCTGATGGTTCACTTTTTTCCAAAAAGAAGATTTTAAAGTTGAAAATGGCTTGCATAAAATTGGCTTAAAATGAATTAGTGCCAAACTAAATGCTTTCTAGTTTGTTTGGGGTTTTTGGTTTGTTGTTTGTTAGTTTGGGGGTTGTTTTGGTTTGGTTTTTTTATAAATAGGGTTAAAAGACAGTAGAAACAGTTTTTCCTTGTGTTTAAGTACCCTGACTTGAATTTTCAAAGTGAAAGGAATTTAACTGGCCAGTGCTCATCAGCCCTGAGTGAGAACTGTGCAACCGAGCCATTCAATTAGCTTTGATAATTGCAGTTTAATATTTAGGAGTAGAAATAAGATTTCTCCTTCTGTTTTTAAAAACAAGTCATGTTGACAAGAAAAAAAATAAAATTAAAATCGATCTTTGCCCATTGCAGGAGAGTTAAGATACATTTGAACACAGAAACATGCAAAACCTCTGCTTTTAATTCCTCCAGGTTTATTCACCCTGAGTGTTTGCTCTGCCTGACCTTTCTGAGAAGCAGTCCTCCCCTTTAAAATCATTTGCTCCTCTTAGATATGAGAAGTGCCTGAATAAAGACAGACATATTGGAACAGATCAGCATTCAGGGAATAGCAGGCCTTACTGAAGAAAGGTTTCAGTGAATGAAGGAGTTTTCTTCACTGCAAGCACAGTTAAAGCTCTGCATTGGTTTGTGTGTCCTGGCTAGCCTAGGCAGACACTATGAGATCTCAATTTTATTATCTTCAGTGTTATTGAACAATCAATTCCAGTCTCATCTAGTACCCTTGAATTAAGGGATGTAATAGAATTTTCATCTTTGCTTCCTAATGAACAGCCCCCAGCAACCTTCATGAACCAAGTTTGGCTGAGTCCATTATTCTTTGCCTGAGCATATTACACAACCCAACAGGGCAGAGAAGACTAGTTCTAGTGCTCCACTTACTAACAAGATCCCAAGCAGCACCCCAGTGATAACTCTATGAAAGTTTTCTTATTTTAAAACTATTCAGTCAATAAAGTATCTTTCCATTTTAGCATTAGATGAAATACCGACCTGGGCTTAAGGCAGTGGTAGGCAAGGGTGGTAAAAGATTTAAAGGGCCATCCAAAGCCTAACTTTTCTATTTCTTTGCTAAGGCTAATACACAGCTGACCAGTGCCTACAGAGCACCAGACAGACAGACACAAGGTTCAGCCCATTCCTTGGATATCTGCCCCAGAGTGGGATTAGATACAGACATCTTCCGATTCCTTCTGTAACACTGTTCTGCCCAGAGACGAAGAATCTCCCTACATCCCTCTAACATGCATACATTGATAATTAATGAGCTTTATATAGCTGATTTCTCTTTCCAACAGGTAGAAAACCCAAGACTACTCATCCTTTATTCACATTGTGCAGTGTTTTCAAGGCAGAGACAGTACGTGGGAAGGACAGTTAAAATAAAGCCCTTCCTCCAGCCTTTCAGCAGTTCTGAGGATTTAGTCAAACCTCATAAAGCTTCATCATGCCAGAATACCTTTGAAAATCTAGTTTCTGCTTGCAGGAATGAGAAGCCAGGAAAATACTAGCCTCCTTCCCTGAAGGATAGATAAAACACAGGGGGGAGAGGGGTCACAGTGAGGTCTTCTTACTGAGTCCTACTCTGGGAAACTACCTCTTTGCTTAAAAATCTAGACATCAACAAGGACCACTCTACTAAAATACAGAAATCTGAGATCTGGAGATATTTTCATATAAAGCTTTCTACTGTGACACCTTAACTTAGATCTATAGGGCTGTTTCATCAGTATTTGTTTCTTTTTCTCCCATTATCTTCTCTGTTTTAATCTCCAGAGACATTTCCTCCCCATTTGACTTTTTTTTTGTTTTGTGGTAGAGGCACAGATGGAGGAAGCAAAGAGAACTGAAAATGAAACAACCAGGCTTAGAGCACACAGAAAAGACAACTGTCTAAAAAGACTGCTAGTTTACCTAGCACCAGCTACTCTCTTAAGAAAGACCAAAAAAATTTAAAAATAAATAAATAAATGAGAAGGGAATAAGGGAATCCCTTAATTCAGGACAGCTGTTCATGACCTGACCCCCCCCCTCCATGTACTTAGGGCATGCAGCTGTAGTCCCTCTTCTGCTAAAGAGAAGCACTTAACTCCTTCCCTTCTAATCCCAAACGAAGGCTGCACACACCAGAGCAGACAGAAAGTGAATGAGACTGATGACTTTTTATGAAACCTTATACATGTGATTGTTATCAACTTCACAGCTGAAACAGATTCAATTTCCAATCAGAAACAATTGCCAGGCTTTGTTTTTCCCCTGCAGAGTGACCACACCCCATGCCATTCTGCTTTCTCCTTTTAATTTCAAATTTATTCTTTTCTGGGGTTTCATCACCTAGCAATGAATCACAGTCTCCAGAGGTTCCTCAATGATGCTGAGTTCAGTAGATCTGCAGCATACAGAACATGAGATAACAGATGGTGAGCTTGCATTAGAGTGATAGTTCAAATCAGACAGACACTTTAAAGACAATGTCCCAAATGTCCCCATATTTGGTTCACCTGCAGAGAGGTGCAGGGTCATGTGGAGTGGATTGCTTGAGTAACTAGCAACTTCAAAAGTATTACTCCATGTGTCAGAGGAAAAAACCAATGTGGCAGAGGAAGAAGGGTAGGTATTTGGAATGGACTGTGCTCTTTTTTCAGATTAACATGCTAACTGAAGATTGAAGGGAGATTTACCCATGAGTGTGCATCCCCCATCTTCTGTGAAGGCATTTTGCTCCCTCAGCCTCAACATTTCCCACATATAATCTCACTTCTAGGCCTTATGACCTGAACTGTCTTCAAGGACCATATCTCATTCTCCACCACACCAGTGTACATGGGGGAAATTTACTGTTTTACAATGGTTTTATTGGAAGGATGAAGAGACCCATGTAGAATTACAGCAAAGGGATTCTGGAAAGAAAATAAAATCTTACAAAAATATGTGCCCAGTCTGAAGCTTTCTGCAACCTATGTGAATCAGGAATAGCTTGGTAAACTGGTGAAGTCAGAGAAAAAAAAGACCACCTTTTAGCCTCATAAAAACAAATATACATATGTGGATTTATTCAGAATCATTAAGGAGGGGGTCTAGTCCCCCATTAGCGCCAGCAGCTGCCACACTCTCACTTCACATGGTAACACAGTCATATGGCCTCAAGGCACCTTCACTCTCCCGTCAAGACAGAGCTGCATCTGCTATTGGCACACTTCAGATCTGATTTTGGACTCTGGGTTGCCCTGCAAGCTCTTGCCTTCCATTTGGCAAGGGTTTGTGTCATTATACACAATTCATCTGTAGCCTTCTTCCTTTGGATTGGGAAGAACAAGCTACAACTGTACTAAGCACACACCCTCACTGGGCTGCAGCTTTTATCCTACATCTGGGTCTGCTCACTAAGGAAGTCAAGCACTGTAAATTTATTTGAAGAACACCAAGACTTGTTAATGCTGCAAGAAATTATTACTGTCTCTAAGTGATCAAGAAGAAATATGCCCCTTCATAAATGTGAACCATCTGACCCCAGGAGAGAAAAAAAAGAACAAATGAAGGCAAGAACCTGCTATTGATTACAGCTGTCTTAATCTTAACCGTGCTACACAGAGACCTGATACCATTAGGGTTATACTGAGTGTCACTGCATATTGACCCTGCTTATAGCTGTGAGGTGGGTGATCCCTTAGTATTTTCCAATAGCTGGACTTGCATGGGCTTAAATACTGTAGTCAGGGGGGTAACAATACTGGAGACTTCCTGGTACATGGCTACATAAGAATTATTAGTTTAATTAATTTCTGGGTCATTATAGGGATCAATTCTGGTGCTGTGGCCCATTAAGCTAGTTTGGTTTGTTCCCAAGCACTTGGTCATTATTAGCTCAGAGGCAATAAGCCACATCACACAACCATAATCAATAGATGAAAAAGAATTTTGAAGGAAAAAAAACAAAAGAATGGATTTTGATCTCACTTAGATCAATAATTTCCCAGAAACTGGTGGAATTCCCTGATGTAAAATCAATGTGAGCATGTTCAAAATTGAGTTGCTTTGCTTTGTCAAGAAGATAAAATGGAGGGCTTGGACTGTGCCTTTAAAGAGAGGCATTCATAGATTGAGGTTTATTTGCAATATCTTACTCTCCAGAGATTTTCTCCCCATTTATAACCTTGAAATATCTGTGTTCAGGGGGGAACAGAGGATTTTGCACATCTGCCTGCAAGGAACTTTTGATAGTACTTCAAGACAATCAAAATTCACAAAAATATTTACTCTCTATCCTTGCCTAAGATAGAGCTACTAATATTCCATTTAAAAACAGTACTTTCATTTAGGACACACCATTGCAGATGTCTGACGTTTATTCCCCATGGTTTTAGCATTAACCTAATGTGTAGCCTGGCCCAAATGTCACCCATGGGGATGTGAATACCTTGAAGTGAGCAGCCCCATTGCTCCATGCATTTTCTGAAAGTGATTTATCATTTCAGGTGGGCTTTTGAGCACTGTTAGCATCATATTATCCCACCCTGGGCTGTAACACTCTACAGGGATATATCCCAGTGTGACAGAGCTGGTGGCAGCCTTTAGCAAAGCCTTGAGAGAAAAGCTGTTGAAGGATATATAAATGAACCATGTCCCTACAGTAGGTGTTTCCAAATTGTAAACTGAAAACTGTACAGAGGTAAAATAAGTTTACTTTCTGGTGATCCTTTGAAAAAAATCCAGGATGGTTTTAGATTGCTAATTGGCAAATACTTAAGCACATTTCATAAAGGACTCTAAAACGTGAGTAAAAACACACATAGTAGGTATTGGATCCAACACACGTGCTCTGCTGAATTCAGATATAATTAGTTTGTATGGCAGTATTCAGTAAAGCAAACAGCAGGTTGTAAAATCATAGTTATATGCATTAACTTCCAGGCTATGCACAAGCAAAAAAGGATCCCCTTATGCCTGTGAGTTAACAAGTTATAGAAAGTTCTTCTTTCAAGTCTAAGCACGTCAGGGGATTAGTAAAACTGGTTTTCACCTCTATAGTTTGTACTTGTGTTTGACCATTCATCCAAGGAATGTGTGAGTGAGTCATATGGTCTCACCCTTAAGAATTTAATAAAACGCACAAATGTTACAAAACAGTGAAGCACACCTTGATATAATGATCTGTCTCTGCTTAAAATTTCAAAGGAAGCTTTTGGTGAAAGGATAAGACAGTGTGTTGACTACAGTCCCTGAGAGCTCAGTGTATCACTGAATTCATGGTATCTGTGCAGCAAGTCAGAGGCTGCAATCTTCAAAGAGTCTGGGTGGGGGTTACTTCAGGGTTACCCTCAGCATGAACCTGTGGGCACTCAGTTGTTTCACAGTAATTGCCTGTTTCTAGCTGCTACAGTATTTCCTGAATATAAGAAAGCTCACTTAAGAATAACTGAGGTATTGCTTATTTACTGGGTAGCTTATAAGGAGCAGCTCTTAGGGGTAGTCAAAGAGCTTCAACTTCAATGCCTCATTTTCACTGCAGTGACTTGTTCAGCTCCTTATTCTGGATAAAGGCACAGCTCCAACAGCAATTTGTAATCAGCGGTAACTGGTAACAGTGCTCCTCTGAAAATCCTAGACAAACGATCTTCTCCTTTGGCTATCAACTTTCCCATTCACTTATAATGTAAGTCCAGAGGATGGAAACACTAAGTCACTCCACTACTGGGTTTGGTTGTTGTTTTTTTTGTTTTTCTGTAAAATATTACATCTGTGCCTGCAGTAGTTCATTTTAGTTGTGACACTTGGCAAATCCCCAGAAGCCTAACGGCACAAGACAAATGCACAGCAAGGACACTGACAGTATGACTCTCTGAACCCAACTCTTCAGGCTAAGTCTTTGCAAAAAGGAAAAAATATGATAGCTTAGAAGAGATGCAGATAGAAACTTCACACCCATTCTGACCACCCAACTGAATATATGCTTCTGTTCCTATTTCAACTTCTCCATTTAATGGTTGCTTTTTAGGGAAAGTTGACTGTTAGGATGGGAATCACTGCCAGCATGAAGTGAAAGGCATGAGAACAGATTTGTTTCCAAATTACCTGTAAAAAATACTGGAGCATCATTACAAACTTCCAAGGGCTTTAGGTGACTCAATCTCCAATACCATTTACAGCCTGTTTTGCTACATCTATCCAAAGTATAACAATGACAGAGAGATGCGATGACAATTTTTTCTCTGTGGACACTTGTGGAATATTTTACCTCTACCTTTCACCATCTAAGGAAGGTGAAATTATCACTGCTGTGAATTTTATGCACATGAGGGTGCAACAGAAAGGTTGAGTAAGTCCAGCTTAGAAGACTGAGATAGAAGTTCAGCCCTGGCCACAATAAAGACTTTTCATTACTCATTTAGGAAAGTCCTGCCTAACCATTCTTATTTCCTTCTATGACTGGGTGACCCATCTGGTAGATGAGGGGAAGGCTGTAGATGTGGTCTACCTAGACTTCAGCAAAGCATTCAACAAAGTCTCCCACATCATCTTCCTGAAAAAGCTGGCAGCCCATGGATAGGACAAGTGCACCCTTTGCTGGGTTAAAAACTGGCTGGATAACTGGGTGCAGAGAGTGGCTGTGAATGGTGCTGCATCCAGCTGGTGTCCAGTGGAGTCCCCCAGGGATCAGTATTGGGCCCAGTTCTATTCAAGATCTTTATCAATGACCTATATGAGGAGATCACATCTCCCTTTAGTTAATTTGCAGATGACACCAAGTTGGGGAGCAGTGTCAATACCCTAGAGGGTAAGAAGCAGCTGCAGAGGGACCTAGACAGGCTGGGTCAATGGGATGCAGCCAATGGTATGAGATTCAACAAGGCCAAGTTGTGCAGGGTCCTGCACTTTGGTCACAATAACCCCACATATCGCCCCAGACTGGGGATGAGTGGCTGGAGAGTGGCCTGGGAGTAGACAGCCAGCTGAACATGAGCCAGCAGTGTGCTCAGGTGGCACAGAAGGCCAATGGCATCTTGCCCTGTATCAGGAATTGTGTGACCAGCAGGACTAGGGATGCAATTCTGCCCTTGTACTCAGCACTGGTGAGGCCTCACCTCAAGTATTGTGTGCAGTTCTGAGCCCCTCACTTCAAGAAAGATATTGAGGTGCTGGAGTGGGTCCAGAGGAGAGTGACAAGGCTGGGTAAGGAACTAGAGGGAAAGTCTTATGAGGAGAGGCTGAGGGAGCTGGGGTTGTTCAGCCTGGAGAAGAGGAGACTTAGGGGGGACCTCATCACTTTCTACAGCTACCTGAAGGGAGGTTGTAGTCAGGTGGGGGCTGCACTCTTCTCCCAGGCAACTAGTGACAGGACAAGAGGGCATGGCCTGAAGCTGCACCAGGGGAAGTTTAGGTTGGATATTAGGAAACACTTCCTCACAGAAAGGGTGATAGAACACCAGAATAGACTGCCCAGGGAGGTGTTTAAGAAAAGATTGGATGCTGCACTTAGTGGCATGATTTAGCTGATGTCATGGTGTTAAGTCATAGGCTGGACTCTGTGATCTTAGAGGTCTTTTCCAGCCTCAATAATTCTGAGTTCAGAGTGCTACTCAGTGCATGAATCTAAACTCTACCATAAGGCAGAGCAACCACTCTCTCTCTCGCCTTGCACCTGTGTTTATTACTGATCCATTGTATATCTGTTCTTCCTAGAAGTCATATTCACGTTGTGTACATTTTAATGTTTTTCTTGTTCTTCTTCCTTGTAAGAGAATAATTATGGTCTTACCTCCTCTCATTCATTAAATCAAACCTTGTTCTCAGCACAATGAAGATTATTCCCCCCTGGATACACTTGCTCTTGTGCTGAGACCTTGTCAGATCAGTTTCAGCCTAAAGCAAAATTTTCTGTCTGGGTTTATAAGCTCTTCAATAGAAAGGGAAATTGCAATTTTCCCTCAACTCTGAGATCCTGCCTGCCCTGCAATGAGATGTTCGGTACCCCACTAGACTAGTGCACATGCCCTCGAGCAGTATGAAATGACCACTTTCCTGTGTGACAGCCAAAACTCATGACTCGATACAACTGTGTGGTACATTGCATCACATACAATCACTGCTTTGTTTTCATGGGAGGATAATTAATTCACAGTGACTGACATTGTTTTATTTCACTGATGTCTTGTCTGAGTTACATCCTATCTCACAAATTGCGTATCATTTTTGGCTGCTGAGCCTCTTCCCTCCCTCTTCTTTGGTATGATACTCATAATCTACTCTCTTATACCAAGGCCAAGACTCCTGCTGTGTTTCCAGGTAATGTGTTCTTTTACTGAGTGATTCACTGGAGAGGAGAGAGGAAAGAAGGAAGGAAAAGCCTTGAAAGGAAAAATGTCTGAATTTCATGATTTCTGAGCCCCTGAAATAGTTCCAAAATTCCTTGGTGTTCTGGAGGTCTTTCCCCTCCTGATGAAAGCATTGGGGTTTTGTATTGTTTGCTTTACTTTGTGATATTTTATGATTCTCATATATTCCAAGTTGTGGTGATTTGTTACTAGTTTTTCATCATTACCCTGGGAGGAATTTTCTCTGGAAACACAGGAAAGAAACAACGCCCTGAAGTGAGACACTGCAAATGAGCAACTGCCATCAGATGATGGATTCTGTTATTTACCCAGTTCTTGCAGAATACTACAGCATCTGATAACTTCCCAAAATGATCAAGTGAAAATAAAAACATTTTTCTTCCTCTCCCTCCCCTTCCCATTTACCTCCTGCATTAGCTCTGCAGGCTATTACACACTGAGGAAGAGCCACAGTCTTCCCCACCCAGGAAAGTAGGCTCTGTGATTAAAGAGGTAACCATGGATGCAAAACATGTCAGCTTAATTCCATCCTCCAACACTTACATTCTGGAGTGAACTGCCTAGTACAGAGCACCTAAAGTCCCTTGATTTGTAATGTAAGCAATAGAAGTTACAGATTTCAATCTTGTTAAGAAACAAGACTCCAGTCTCTCTCTGTCTCAGATGCAATCTATGACATGAGGATATTGGCATCTCCCCACCTCCCAGGCAATGACTGATCCATGTAGATATAGAAAGCAGATTCTGAGGTCAGGGGAGATGTTGAACTATTTGAGAATGACGACTCCATCTCCTTGCTCTGAGGTTATTCTTGATTTACAGAAATATGAGAAACTTCTCACTTCACATTTAATAACACCTCCACAAAAAACAGTGATTTCTTGAGCACTAGCATTAAGGAACCTAATTTTCTATGGATTTGCATCTCTATGCTAGGAGGCCCTCTGGATGCTCTAATAAGCACTAAATTCATGATATAACATTCTTTTAACTGGGCATTAATAAGATCTCTTCTTTACCCATCTGCCTACATTCAGGAAATGTGTTGAGCTTATATGGGGTACATAAAGAAGAATGTGTCCAGCAGGTTGAGGGAGGTTCTCCTCCCCCCTCTACTCTCCACTACTGAGAACACATCTGGAGTATTGCGTTCAGTTCTGGTCTCCCCAGTACAAGAGGGAGAGGGAAATACTAGAGAGTCCAATGTAGAGCTCCTCTCTCTTAGGAGGAAAGGCTGAGAGCCCTGGGCCTGTTTAGCCTGGAAAAGAGAAGACTGAGAGGGGATCTTATGAATGTTTACAAATATCTGAAGGGTGGGTGTCAAATAGAAGGGGACAGTCTCTTGTCAGTTGGGCCCTGTGATAGGACAAGAGGTAATGGTAGCAAGGAAATTCCACCTCAACATGAGGAAAAACTTCTTCAGTGTGAGAGTGACAGAGCCTGGAACAGGCTGCCCAGAGAGTCTGTGGAGTCTCCTTCTCTAGAGACTTTCAAGACCAGTCTGGATATGCTCCTGTGTGGCCTGTTCTGAGTGTTCCTGTGTTGGCAGGGGGGTTGGACTTGATGATCTCCAGAGGACCCTTCCAACCCCTACCCTTCTACGATTCCATTCTCCCTACTTGTTTAAGTGGCCACAAAGGCTCATTTCCACTAAGAAATCTCCTTCACTGATTTAAAACATTCATATCCTCAGCTGCTGTAGCAGAAAGGGTATAAAGCCTAATACAATTAGCTTCAAGCCCATTTTACTTACATTGGAAAAAAATTACATTTTGCTTTCAGTTCCAACCTCACAAAAGGCTTTCATCATTTCCAATTCTGTTTGTATATCCCTGGAATTATACTGACATCAAATCAGCATAAGTGCGAATCAGTTAATGGAAATTTAATCTATATCACTTAAATTTTTGTTCATCAAAACCTTGACTTCATTGTACAGCATATGGGGTGAACAATAGCTTTCTCACTACAGCTGTAGAGCTACTCCTGATGTGGTAATATAACAAAAACAAATCTGCAAATAGATCCATATCTAAGGAATGTGGGTAGAATCCTGGTTTCAACTTTGTAGTTAAACATATAGGGCAATAATTTCACAATGAGTTTTCTCTTGAGCAAGACAGTGATTCCAGCAGCTTAGAAGGATGTTTTTATGTCCCATATTATTCCAAAAAGGAAAATAAAGCTAATTTTCATTTGAATTGGCTTGACGGGGTTTATAAAGGCTTGTAATAAAGAAGCACCAACTTTGAAACAATTATACAAGCCCACTTCTGAACAACAAGCTTCTAGGGCAGTCTGTACTTTTTTTACTTATTCTTTTGCTTCAAAAGCAAATAGGCCTTTTTTGGAGTACATATAGAACAGTGTCTTTTGGACAGCTTTCACATTAGGTGTCATTTTATGAAGCAGAGTTTCCTATTCTTGGCTGCAGTTCTTATGAGTATATTCTAATGCATCATTTTATGTTCAGAACAAAGAACCTAGGGTTATACCATCATCAGAAATCCCTGAGCCTGATGTTTCCATCATATAGGATTATGGTTTCCACATTAAAAAAGAAAATAAAGGGAAAACCTTGTTTTATTTTTTTTTCTTCCCACAGTTTATTTTTGGAACAGCAAATACTTGTCTTTGTTTGTTTTTTTTTTCTTCCTAAAAAAACCAACAAAACAACCCAACAAGCATTTGTTGTATATTATAAATTGGAATGGAATCTGCCTTTTCCCACAAATGCCTTAACCTGCTAGCCAGATGTGCAGTTTGGCTCACTGACTGTATGCTATGTCTCATGTAAAGACCCACAAGACAGTTTGTGTGATCTGTGTTATCTACTAGGCAAAAATCTTGCAGTATCAACTAGTACCACATAATGGTTCCTTTCCTCAATGTTTTTTTCAAAGCATTGAGAAAACCATGTAAACTCTAAACAATTTATGTGAAAGGATGGAAGTGTCTATTAAAGAGGCTCAAGTAGGTAAGTTTTCATTAGCATGAAGTAGCCAGAAAAAGAATCATCTGTTTCTTCTCACTGATACTCAGAGATCTGCTACTTATTCACCAGACAATGAGATGACATGTCAGTGTTGCACCGCTTGCTAGAATGTATGTGTGTATTTATCAAGGCAGCATGAGTCTATAACTCAAGGCAATTTTTTTATCAGTGAAAAACTGCAAAGACATTAAATCCTCTACCTTCAGAAATTATATTTTCTGAAAAAAACATTTTTATGGATAATTCCTACTCAGCTCTTCCTTAGATAAATTTTTATAGGAGTAGAAAGAGTAGTGGGAATTATCCCATGTTTCTTGGTGGGTAATAGCATCTCTTGAGGGCAGAACCTCTTTGCAGCGTTTCTTGTACAGACCTCCACTGACCTCCAGGGACTGTGCACCAGCATCTCTCTCCATGTGTGTCATGGTCCTTGCAAGATCAAGGTCTTACCTTGTGTTTTGAAGTTTAATTTACATAAGCATCTGTGAAAGAACACGAAGTATTTTCCTTCATTTAGGTCCATAACATCAACTAAGAAAAGCAGAGCAGAGACAGAATTTACACCAAGATGGGAAGGAGCAGTGTTTTATAAGCGTCTCTATTCATCACCTCAAATTTCTTTTTTGTTGCCTCCTGTACTATAGTTCCTTTGCATACCAAACTCCTAAGGCAATAGCTTCAGGTTTTAAGCTATTTGGGTATAGTGAGCACTCCACATTTTTCAAGAGTGCACCACCTCTTTGCCAGAGCTTCACAATGTCTTTGTAAGTCAAAAGAGATGAGAATGGACACAGGAATCAATCCAGCTGTGTATTTCACATCAGATAATGCTAGAAAGATTTAGTCCTGAGACTATACTCCTCATTCACTATGCCTAGGAAGGAGAATATATGCTGCATCTATGGGGAGAAAATGCATCATACAGAAAGCTGAAGTCCAGAAAAGAGATTCCTAAACCCCATCCATAACACATTTTAAGAGAAATAGACCTCCAGATCTTAAAAAGAGAGTGGTTTACCCAAACCATTCACAGGTACCAAAGATCCTCAGGTCTATTTTTCAAATGACATTTTCTTTGGATGCTTTCAAATCCCAGGGCTTGCTTTCTTTGCTCACTTAGTCCTTTAGTCACTTAAACTTTGCAAGAAGCTTCCTGAATGATGCCACCTAGAAAAATCCACATGCTGTCTTGACAGTTCATTAGGAATTTATACATCACCAACAACATTAAGAGATTCTCAGCATTCAGTCCTAACATGTGACACTGCAGGAGAGGACAAGGGGTGTTGAGTATGTGTATTTATGAAAAAAATGAAAGTGGAGAAAAGCTGAGCTTTCAGCTTCTGTCCATCACTTCACTTTAAATGGTTGCCCAGGCTTCACTGTACCTCTGCATATTGTATTAGCCCTAGACTTACATAGCTCTGTGTTTATTATTAACCTACAGAAGAATTACTGGAAGACTTTGGTGTGTTATCACAAACCCTCACAGATCTGCTATGGAAACAGGCTGGACATCAGCATTCATTTTTTAATGCTCTGGGAAATGGACTTATACTTCAGAGAGACTAAATAAGTTTTCCCAAACTAAGTTAACTTAGAGTTCAATATAATTACATTTTTCCCTGCAGAGGTGGCAGCAAAAGACTGAACTGTATTTTGGGCTTCACATTCAGTAACATCCACTTTTCCGAAGAAAAAAAGTCAAAACCAAAACAAAACCAAACAAAACAAAACCCAAACACACAAAAAACCCCACAAACAACCAACTTAAACAACACAAAATCAACTTCATTGTTTATCCTCATTTAGGATTACAAGAGATGTTCAGGGTCCTGTGCAAGATTGTCTTTCAGCTGCCACAGAGCCAGATAGGATGGGAATTGAAGACTTTCAGGTTCTCACTTCAGTTAAATTAATTTCTCCCTGAACACAGCTGCTGGACTGCAATATTTGCTCTCATAGGAGTGGCTGCTTTGCATTTGAGGACAAGCTCTTGAAAACAGCCAGGCTATACCAGAACATCATACCAGGGCTATCTGCTTGAAGCCATACTCATCAGAAGATGCTCAGGAACAGTGGCTAGAAATTCTTATAAGCCCACCTTTCCCAGGTACACCCTCCCAGTTGCTATCAAGAACTTTATTTCTACTTTTTGAAGGTGATGTTTTCTCAAATTTCCAGTCTGTTCCATGTTCATGGAACAATGGCATCACTCTGCAGACAAAAGGACACCACTTTCCCTCCCTTTAACACTCTGCACATTTGAATGTTGGCTCATACGCTCAAAAAAGAGCACTCAAAAATCTGTCCCTAGCACCAGCAGCAGATATAAACAATATTTTCAGCCTTCCAAGAAGAGAAAGGGAATGAAAGACAAAAATGGCCTCATTTGTCTTCTGCATGCCAGGTTTTACTGCAGATTTATTAATGTCTGCATAAAATCATTAACATTCTTTAAAAAGTCCAGCTCTCCATCCAAAATTACAATTAATTTAATAGATTCTCCTTGACTCTCAGTTATTAGATGAGTGTAGAAAACATTCATAAACATGAAGGACCTTGACACTGCAGTCTGAGAATTGCCCTCATGATAAGTTAGATTTTTTCATAATATTTCTCATTGCACATCCCAAAATGCTCCTTCTTCCAAAGGTTTGTGTATATTTCAAGCTTCCTCACTTTCTCACAGTTGCAAGAACTTTTGTGACTGAACTGTGTATTTTGAAATACTGCCTTTGTTTGCCAAATAGTTCTAATAGCAAACATGAAACAAAAATGTGAGCAGTAATATTCATCATTTCAAATCTTCATAGTGCACTACAGTTTGGTTCAGATGTTCACAAAAATATTCTAATTATATATCCCAGTGGATTTGCTTTCTAAGAAAACTATCATTTACATGATAATGTTTTACGTCTCAAACTGCAAATAGGCACTGAAAAGAGAAAGAAAAGGAAAATGTGCTGCAAGGACATTTATATATGAAAACTGGGTCAGAAATCACAAAGATTACAGCTATCAGAAATACTGTGTTTTCAGCTGGAAAATTGGGTTTACCAAACTGCTTTTTAATTTTGATGATCTGATTGAAAAGCTGACACTATAACCTGCATACAATATCCTTCAGTCCTCCCATTTCCATGTAAATGGGAAGAGAGTTTAGCTCACTGAATATGTGATGTGAGTTTGCCTCAAACAGTGAAAGTTTGGGTCCAACATGTGACAGATCTGAGGGGAGGAAAAGCAGTATCTTGCTGGGCACAGGTATGACATGTCATTAGTATAAGCCTGCAGTATATTTTTCTGAATTTAAAACTGTAGAACTAAATTGTAGTGTGTAGATACATACCTTTCATTAGATTATTCTAAAGTCCCTAGAAGTAGAGTAACGGTTTTCTTTCTCCCCACCCCCCCCCCC
>JANIJG010024567.1:226580-242816 GCA_024611175.1 Megaceryle torquata
GGAAAGGGTAAAAAAAGAGATTTTCAATAAAAAAATGTGGCCACACCCCCGGTTTTTTTTGGGGGAAGGGGAAAACAAAAACAAGAATATTTTTTTTTGTTCTTTTGGGGTTTTTTTTCTCCCCCCCCCCCCCCCCCCCCCGCTTTATATTATCCTTGGTGATAGTATCCATGTGTCTCAAATAGAGGACAATTTTACAGGCTCTATTTTGTCTTTTTATAAATATTTACATTTTCTCATAGTGCTGTTTCTTTCATATAAGTTACACTGTCTCCATTTCACTGTTGGTCACACACTTTTGTTGCTTGTAAAACTGTCCAACGTTTTCACACATAGGGTGAAAGTGATAAAATTCCTCTTTTGCTGGTGTCAAGAACACATCAAATTAACTTACTTCCAGATTTTTTTGTTGTTTTAGATTTTTAACAGCAAATAAAATTGCTATTTTGCATTAGAGAAACTAAACATGTTGCTTTCTCTGACAGTGTCAGAGGCTCAGTGCCACCCTTAATTACAACAAACCATCAGAGGTATGTTGACTTAAATGGACCTACATCACTCTAAGTAGAGTCCTGATCTCTAATATACTGTGAAAAATCAGGTTTTCCTGGAAACAGTACAATGAACTTAAACTAAATAAGGAAAATGTGATTCTTCACTGCCTTTTTTACTGCACAGGCCATTCATAAAGCACCAAGGATTATAGCAACCCAAAATCTTTGTGACTAGTTTTAAAGCTGAAGACACACTAAGAGTAGGCTTACACTTTCAACTTGGTCATATCCCAACCAGTTTCTCTACATATTTTTCCCCCCCCCCCAGCAAGGACTCATATTATGATGCTTGTCTCATGCTGTTTTAGCACAAGCAATCTGAAAACTGGGCAACCTATACAGACAGAGGTTTGATCTCTCTATTTATATATAGGAAAGTTATTCTTTCTCTGGGCTCTGTGGTCTTCAAAGTGGCTGAACTAGTTTTGTTCAAGTTGCCCAAAATAGTCTTTTCAGGCACACAGAGATCTTGTAAAACGGTAGGTGAAATTTTGAGCAGTGGAAGCACAAGACTGGGGCAAAAGCTGTCATCACCTTGGCTGTTTTCTGTGCTTATGCTTCCACTGTGTTAACCAGTCAGCTGTACTGAGCTGGGATCCCAAACCCCACAAGATCTTATTTGCTCCAGTATTTTTTTTAAATCTGCAGAAGAACTTAAACAAAATAGAAAAATTAGTCTGGAGACTTATTGGAGGTGGGTGATTAATTGTTTAGAGATTGCAGTCAGGATTACAGAACTTTCATCTTGGGTGATGCTAATTAGGTTTTACATTCTTCTGTACAGAGGTGCTAGCAGAGCAAATGCACTGCAACAGCACTGGGGAGGCTGCATGCAAAGCCCCTCTGTTTATCATCACCAATCAAACTGCCTTAAAAACTACTAACCTAATACATGGTGTATTGAAATAAGGTGCTGTTTCAGTTTATGCAATATCTAAAGCCCAAGACCTCTGCTCAGGACAGTTTGCTAGTTGAATTTAGGAATATAGTTTCATCAATCACTTTATGGTAACACTATGGCCAGGTATGCCAGTCCAAACTGCCACCACTCCTTCAACTGCAGAGCAAACAGAGAGAAGATAAATCATGTGTATGTGTGCATGCAGCCTAGACAGAGTAAACACAATCACTTTCCTTATCAGTGTTTGGGTGAGGTTCAGGCAAAGCCAGAAACGACAGCAAACATCTTCCTGCTGGTGGAAGACTTCTCTCTGCTCCCACTGAAGTTGAAGAGATCTGGAGTAGGTTTGCAAGGGATCCAGAGGAGCAAGTTATTAATGCCATACAAACTGGGGTCCATCAGTCTTAATATGCCCATCAAGGGGCGAGCATGCAGTCCCTGCTCCAACTTGCAAATTCAAGTACATTCAAGAGTGAGCTGCAGAGGAGCCTCAGGCCCTAACAGGGACTGGGATGGGGTTGCTCTCTGCCTGCACACACAGAGGTCTGGAGAGCACAGGGAGTTAAACTGGTTGTGCCAGTGATGTGGAATCAGGCTGCTAATGCAGGAAAACAAGGAGGTGGGAGGAGGGCAAAGCAAAGCATGGGAAATTTGGAGGAAAAAAATTAAAATGGGCTATAACTGCTTAGTAAACAATTTTTTCTCACCCTGGGACAACCCTGTTTTTCTGCATGTATCATACATCATAATGGCACATGGAAAAAATTATCTTGCAGGCATGACCTACATTAGTATCAGAAAAAGACTGTTCTAGCTAAAACAAAGTTGAGCTAATATTGTCAAAATACTGAGCTGTTGTTTTCCTACAGCCTTTAGGATGATCCCCTGCAGCAAAAGGCTTCAATGTATTCGACAGCAGAGCATGTCTACTAATAGCTTTCAAGCATTTAAGTCCTCAAATCCCTGGGAAGCATGGCTATCCCTCAATCATTAGCCTCATTTCATTTAGTGGGGCAAGCACAAACAAGAGCAAAAACAAGGAATTGCAGGAGTGGAAATAACATTTCCCAGAAACATCCAGTAGGTGTGAAATGTCTGGAGTCCCCAGCATAACCACATCAAACTAGAGAGATATATGTACTTGGCATACCTGTACTAGTTTTGAAACTGCTTTAGTCCTTTTGGATCATATCCAAAGTAGGAAAAAGCCAGTACAATCTCCTCTTCTTCAAGAGGAGCCAAGGCAATATTTGTTTCTTCAAGTGGCCCACGCACATAAATGAGCAATACACATAAAACTTGTTGACAGAAGAGCTAGCTCTTGTTTCTTAAGCCCCATTTTTTTTCAATGTAAAGATGCAAACCCAGCAAGGCTGAGATGGGTCTCAACAAGGATGTTCAGTCCCAAGCCAGGGAGCAAGCACAGAATCTTCCCCTTCTGACTGGTTTTAGCCTCTGTACATTTTCAGCAGTCTGGCTCCTGCATATGCTATGTTTCCCATGTCCCAGATTCAGCCTACACCCTCTATATGGAAAATAGCCTCTTGTGGAAAGATCTGCAGCACTCTCCCATAAAAAAAGCTCCAGTGTGCTCTCCCTGTTACTTTATTCTCTAAGACTGTTAAAGTGGATATACTAACCCATAAGCAAACAATGTTTGCCAATTAACTTAAGTCACAAGGTGGAGGCTGTGGTTGACAACACATAACAGCAAAGTATGATAAGACTGAGAAGACTGAAAGAGTGCCACAAAATGTCATCAGACATTATCAACCACCATTGTGCCTGGAGCTTTCCTGGAGAAGCCTGCCAAGAAGGCAAGAAAGCATGATGGCACCACTTACTTGGTGGTAAGTAGCCTCGGACAGTGTAAGAGACCCAGAGTTATCATGCATAAATCTCAAAAGGATGGTGAAAAAACAGCTAGTGAAAGCAAGTGAAGCAGCAGGGAAAGAAATCTAGAGGCTAATGGTAGAGCATCACCGAACCATATGCAACCCTACAAAGATAATGGCCCTAAATTACCTCTCACTTGCATTGGTTCATTAAGAATTTGATAGAGTTTTACTGGTGCCACCAGAAGCCTGTAAAGAGAGCTAAGAGGACTCTGGATCAGGCCCTAGGACTGGAAAATATATTAGGTCATAAAGTACACTATTACATATTTTATAAGGGAACAGCTATCAACATCTGCTCCACCCAGAGAACATACAAAAAACAGCTGGAAATAAGAACAGCTGTGCATATCCCAGCCTCTCTAGCTACAGTTTCTTCCAGCTACTCCTGAGCCCATGTTAGAAAGACATTTCTATGTCTCCCTATCTGTGGGAGGGATCTTAAAACTGATAAAACCATTACGTTCAGTGCCATATGCAAGTAAAAAAACTATAGCAAAATAAGATATGCTTGACATTATTGTCAATTATTTGAGCTAACCTCTGGGTATGCAAATGTGGATGAGGAGAGATGTGTTTGCAGACATCTTTAATAAGTGCTTCTAGCATCACAACATTTCAGCAAAGATTTTGGTATTGGCTAGCCAGATTTAAAACTGTTCTATGAATACAGCCCAAATCAGACCATCCGTTGCTTGTATGCAAGATTCTTCTGTTAAGGTCTTCACAGAACAATGGACAACAGGGCTGTGTAATGGGTAAAGGTATTGTTAGTGAGACTACTACCTGTTCCAAAGACAGATGTTTTTAGATGTGTACTAAATTACCTGTCTCTTGGGCAAAATTCTTCATTCTTATTCGCACAACTGATTTTGAGCACACATTCTGTGCTAGGCACCTTTGCAAGTCCACCACAATGTTGTCTATACTTCCAAGAAAAAGATACATATTGATCTATAGATTAATGGATGCAATCCAGACAATTTTTCCATTTAATTTTCCATCATGTCTGGAATCTGGACTCAAATGATGTTCTTTCATCATGATTTTCCTTCTCCTTCCTTCTATTCTAGACTAGAATAGAATAGGAGTTAAATTGAACTGGCTGCTTCATCATTTAACCTAAATATCCAACAAATGATACAGAAATTATTTTACTTTTCTGGCATATAACCCAGGCTCCCTGGGAATAGCAAACAAATTGTTATATGGACTTCTATATTTTTTTCCTAAAAATAAATAACTTATACAGAATGCTGTACTTTGCAGAGTGCCCTCGTAAAATAAAATGTATCTGAGTGGAAAACTTGCCTAGAGTTTTCCATAACACAAAATTAAATACAAGCTCTGTTTGGAACAGACGTAGTGTGCCTAAGGCTGTTGTAGTACGGCTCACATGAAAACATCACACTATGCAAGTCTCCATTGTAACCCACGCAAAACTGATATTGCTCCCCAGGAACGCAGTCTCAGGGCCTGCACTGGTGCAGTAATGATGTCAATCTACAAGGGTAATTGGGAAACTCCTGGTGTTTTAGATCTCTAGAGTAATGCTAGCCTCAAGTTGAATATGGGAGAGATTCTAGTAATTTACTTTCTCCATCTATATCAGAACTACAGAAGTCTATACACAAGAGATGACTTTGGAGTCTAGTGTTGCTAGTGTATCTCTCTCACATATCTGTTCTGAAGTTTTAGGTGAAATGCTTCTCCCATCTGATTTTATCCATATAAACAGAACTAAACCAATTGCCCAATCTTGACAAAAAAAGTCTAAAGGTTGTAATATCTGCCAATTTAACTTCAAAGTTGCTATGATGTAGTGGAATTTCTGGGTGACAGTGCTGTGATGGCAGTGACCCCTCCCAGCACTTAATAGGAAAGCTATTGCCACTGATGAGGAAGGGCACAGAGAATACCAAAAATGTTAAGTGTCTTGGGCATGAAGGTCAAGCCTGTTGAAATTAGGTTTTAATGAACATTTTAACACAAAGGAAATTTCTGAACACTGGACAACAGCTAGTGTGGTGCCAAAAGTTAAAAGTGGACCTGAAGTGAGAGCCAGCTGGCCCACAGCAATGCCAGGCAAGGCAATGGAAAGCTGATAAAAACTGAAATTAATAAAGATCATTCATTAAAGTAACAAACTGGAGAAATGTAATTAATGCCAGTAATCATGGTTTTATGGAAAACAGGCCTCATCATATAAATCTGATGTCACTCTGATGAGATTACAAGTTTGGATGATAAAGATAACAGCACAGATGCAACACAGTCTGGTGAGTCATAGAACTCAGCAGAACTCAACATGCTGATTATAAAAACATGAAACTGTAGAAGACAGGTTGGTTGTAGCACAATGTGCTTGTGGGCCAAATGCAGTCAATGATTGTAAAGCTTCAGCAATCTGATGTTCAGGAATGAACATCAGAAAATAAGAGGTTAATCATGGAGAACAATGTGCATTATTTAGCAATTTTGGGCACTTAAACCAAGATGCATTTTAATTCAGCCAAATACAAAGTTTCACTGATATCAGTGAGGAACGCAGGCAATGCTTGTGTCAAGGAAGACGACATGGAAAGCAATGAGCTAGGAGAGAGTTAACCAACTGAAAACGAGCCCTTATTCTAGGGGGGGAAAGAACAGAAAAGACAAATAAGCAAATCTGACCTTTGGACACATTAAAAGAAGGGGACACACCAAAAGAGGGTCAATTTTTATCTCTGCATTCAGCACCAGCAAAACTATTCTGGTTTAATACATTTAAGGCTGATAAAATTGGAACAAAGACTAACTAAAATAATTTAGTAAAATGTCTTACATATTATTTATGGAATTTAATCGGTTTAATTAACTAGCAAGACAATGGAAAAGTGACTTGATTGTGGTATATTTGTACACACAAAAGAATAAAGCACTGGGTATCAAAGGACCCTTTCATCTGAAGGAGCAAAGCATAACAAGAAGCAAGGTCTGAAATGTGAAGCCATGCAATTTTAAGTGAGCAATTAAGAACACATTTTAATAGGGAAAGTTATAAATTACTTGTAGAAAATACTGTGGAAATGGTAGAGCCTGCAGTTTTCAGCATGCACAAATCAAAAGTAGATGCTAGTTCCTTTTCTAGAAAAAAACCCAAATATGTTTTCAGGCTAAATATAGGGGTAACTGACCTTCACTACAAAAAGCCAAAGTAAATGATCTAATGATTCTTTCTGGCCTTAAACCAAATGAATCTCTGAAGAAAGAAAGGTTGCTTTCTCTTTAAAATATCACGACGACTTCTGGTTTTCAGCCAGTTGAAAACATGCTTTAAATTTCAGAGTTTTGACTCATTTCCCCATTCTGCCTTAAGTATTTCAAGCAGATCAGTATAAATATTAATAAAATATTTCCCACCAAAAAGGAGATTGTTCATTCAATTTCCATTGGCATTCATAAACTTATAAAACATGACTGGTTTTACAATGTGTTGGATTCCTCTCTGCATTTCCTGGTGAAAACTAGAACACTGTCATTGACCTTTCCATACAATTCTGTTTGTATTTTTTTTCTTACCTGTATTTAGCATTTTGTGAGTAATCAACAAAGTGGATTAACTTGATCTATGGATTTGTTGTTTATATCTATCTTTGCAAACAGAAAGAATTCCATCAGTGAAGTCTGCTAAAGTTTTTAATTTCTGTAGCACGCGGTGGGATCATATTAATGTGGAGCAGTTTTTAACTGCAGCACTATGTGGTGTCATTTTATGCATACCTCCACTGCTATATGATACATTACCTTAACAGAAAAACTATGTGGATTTGTGCAAATTCTGGATCCAAAGTACATGAAATGAAACAGAGACATTAAATTGACCTAATGGGATAGGACCTCCAGGACACTTAAGATACATATTAGTCCTTCCCATAATTTTCATAATGAGAAGGCACTGTGCTGCTGGACCACATGGCACTGATTCATTTGGTCTGAACCACTTGACATAACTTACATCCACATAGCAAAAACCTAAAGAAACAACATCCCTTCTCACCAATAAGGTCAAGACTATATATATATATATATATATTTATATAGTGATGTGGCCAAAGACAAGTTGGTTTATCTCACTGGGGAATTCCACTTCGGGAAAACAAAGGATGAAGTGTTATTTCCTAATGAAAAGCATACACTCTGCTGCGACCTACAGGCCACAACCGGTATGCATCTGCCAAAAAGGCTTTTTTTGGCAAGAGATTTTTCACTTTGTTTTCCACTGAGTGCTCTGATTGTAACGGCGCTATTCCTGAATTGCTCAATATCAGCAAAAGGAGAATTAGGTGCATTCTATTTACAAAACTCTTCCTTAAGCACCAACATGTTGTCCTCCATCCATCTCCCACACATGCTGGGCATTTTCAGCTACTCTTTTTATCATTACATTCACAAAGTAAAAAAAAATGCAACAAAAAATTCTCACTCCATACATTTGCTTAAGGTATATCTGAAACAAGTACACAGCAGAGCCACAGTCAGATGCACAGTTCATACCAACCTTCCTCCAAATGAATTGAAGGGCTCAGGGGGACAAATTACATCTGAGGTATCACTTTGTAGTAACCTTGGGCACCCTTACTAGATTTTCCTCACCTACCAACTTTGAGAAGATAATTTGTCAAATATCCAAGTCTCTATTTCAACTCCTTTACTAAAGATGTGGGAAGAAGCGCTTAGAGTGCATGAAAACATCTCCACCCACAGGGAGCTCACAGCCCCTTAGTTTTGCTGATTACAGTCAAAACTCATTCCATATTCCTGGCCAAAGCATCAGTTGTCATGGGAAGAATGAATGTTGGACCCTAAGGAGCAAGCCACAGGCTTTGCTCAGCTGGTAGTGGTCTGACTCACCATCTGTTGTTCTTCCCTTCTCATCATTTTCCTATTGGGGGATGGTTACAACCATCAAATTATCAAGTAAAAAACCAATGTGGCTGATTACACTCCACAAATAATAAATAACCTAATTACCTAAAAGACAGTACACACAGGACATGGAAGCTGTGCTTTTCCAGTCATTCAACACTTGTTTGTTGCTCGCATATCCTTTGTGCTTTTGAAAAATCTCCCTTTGTATATGAACGATTCATGTGCTCTCAATTTGCTTGAATCATACACATTTCCAAATAACTACCTGGCCCAGTACCTAATGGTAAATCTCAGAAACCAGAAGCAGTTTGTAAATCATTCACAGATCAACTAGAGAACAGAGCTTCAGAAAGTACTATTTGAACAGCTATAATATAATTAGCAATATTGCAAAAATCATTGATACTTGGAAATCAGTAGGGTCTAACAGACTAAGTTTAACTCTGTGGTCACAAACATGAGTTTAACTAACTTCAGAAATATTACATAGAGTGGATGAAAATGAAAATTGACCTTTTCCTTTACTGAGGGAAGAAAATTTCCTGCACTGTGGCCATGTAGAGATTTCACCTCCCTGCTGCCACACTGCTCTCCTGATAAACTGTTTAATCTCCGTGATCCAGGGAACACTGATTCTGCTGATTCTCTGAAGGAAGTCAAGACATGCAACACGCCTTCGTTTCAGATGTGTCCAGAGTCCTGAACAAAACAGCATGACAGGATGTGCACCCGAGTTGCAGTGAGGCATGAGTCAGTCTCCTGCGGCCATAAATCCAAGTCATTGCAAAATTCCCTTCCATTTATTCCATCTGATCCTCTGCCCTGATTAATTTTGCAATAACATAATTTTTAAAGCACATTTACGCTCTCAGAAGGAGGTACAGAATCTCTTTGGGAGTCTTGGAACAATGTTGCCAAACTCACATGATTTTTATCTCAAGTCTTATGATTTTTGAGCGTTCTTTAGCTTTGGCTGCCAGAAGCGTGCAATGACATGAGAAATGCAGCTGGCTCCCCTCTTATTTTTTATTAATAGTAATTTTCTAGACTTTGATTGTGCTCTGAAGACCCAGAAAACAGAACACAAATGAAAAAGGGGCCAGACTATTAATTTTAACTGTGATTTTTAAGATTACTGTGCGCTTCATGAAAACCTGACTCAAGATATTTTTCTATTGAAGTTGGCAGCACTGTTTTTCATCCTCATTAAACTGCCCCTTAATATTATTCTAATGTAACTGTCTATGTTATTAAAGAAACAGGGAATACAAACTCTGTATCTGGAGGCAGAACAGCAACCTGAGTCTTTTTTTTTTTTTTACAGGTGCCTGCAAAGGACTTGTTGGTGCTGGATGAAGAATAGAGCCAGTGGGAAGGTGGGGAGGAGAAGGAACTAGGTCCTAACTGGAAAGGCAAAATAATGAAAGATTACTTTGCCATCCCTTAAGGAAATACCCCTCCAAAGAGCCTTTCAGAGACACGACAACTTCTTTGGCTGCTTCCTCTAGAAAAAGACATGGGCTGGTAAGACGCAAAGGCACCTTCTGCAAAGCAGGTTGCTAGGCACATAGCTAGGTCTGCTTTTCTTCTGATTTCCATACAAATGTAACTAGAGCCACCTCAGAGTCCAGGAAATACTGTTCTCAGTAGAAAGAAGAATCCATATTTAACCAGCTTTGAACCCAAAGAGAAATTACACATTCTTGTAGTTATCCAGTTCCAAGGTGGGTTTCTCCTCTGCCTTTTTGGGTGCCAGGGACTGCGCACACAGTGGGCGCATCCCCATTGTCACTACTCTTCAAAACATAAAGGCTTGCAAATAAATGGTGGATTTTACTTCTCGGGCATTCAGAAGGGGTTTTGCCGAAATCTGCTGTGGCCAAACCACACTGCTGACAGGGTCAAAGTCTCTACATTGTTTATATAGCAGCCAAGCTCTCAAAGAAAAGCTTTGTTAGGAACAAACAGTTTGGACCCTGAAGAGGCAAACGACCATCGGAGAATCAGTGTTTTTTCAGGGGTAGGCAGAAGGTTGTGCACAAATTTCTCTTTCTTCTCTAAGAAGAGCTGCTTTGACACCAGTTAGGCAATGGGGACCGTTGCTCATAAAGGAAGTGCCTCTGCCCCCAGAAATTGCAGCAGAATATTCTGTGGGTGTGCTGTCCCTTGCTGAGCTGTAGCACAGTCATTAGCTGGTCGCCACAACATGAGTCTTGTTATACTTGGCATCTTTCAGAAAGTGTTACCTACTGAAAGCATTTAATTAACTGATAATTTTAACCTTCAGAACAAAGAGAAGAAAAAGCAACTGTTTATCTCTGATGACTTTGCAGAAAGCCTCAGAAACATAACCTCCATCCCCTGTAGGCACCAAAGGCAAGTAGAAAGGTTACCAGACTTTATATTTTGCTACTGTAGTCATAAAGTCAACCTCCTACTTTTGGAGGACCTGACGTAATTTTTGCATGGGAGGAGGTATTAACAGTTTATCTAGGCATTATCTTTGAGAGAAAAATCATTTAGCAGATATTAGCTATCTCTAGATAGTAATGGCCTGGTGAAGAAAAATGTGTTTTGCTTAAGTGTTCATTAGCATTGCAAGTTTCACTTGCTTTAAAACAACTTGCATATTAAGTAGCAATAATGTAAGCCTCATTAGGGACTGCCCATTTGTCTGGCAGTGAAAGGATACTTAGCTTTAGCACTGTGGAAAAAGAAAAGAAACACTTGCAACAGTAAGCTGTTCCCAACCTTTTCCACTGGCAGTCCCATCCTGCCAAGCTCCTCATCCAGGTGGAGCCTCCCCATTTGGCTGCTAGGCTGACCTGCAGCTATTTCCTCATCGCCTGTATGATTAACTACTCACATATCTTTGTCTGTCAAGTAGTATGTTACTCTAAGTGCAAAATATATTACTGGCATGTCCATTACCAGATCAGACTGCAAGCAAAATAGTGATATTCAAGGAAGATGAGTAAATACATCAAAATGCAGCATTAAGGAAGCATTCATCCCAGTACAAATGGAGAATTATGTTCAGCAGTACTAAACTGTGCTTTGGAGAGGAGGAGAGAGACCCAGAGAGCTAAGCCTTACAGCTTGATAATATATAAAATATCACTAGAAAAGTTTTGACAAACTGAACATGTAAATATGCAAATTTGCACTTGAAAATGTAGATTTTCACACAAAGATGTAGATTTCTAAGTGCACTGAATATTCTGCAAGTGGGGAGTTTTGGCTCAGAGTCAAAAAAACCCCTAAATTTGATGTATTAATAGCCAGACCCAAAAAATAAAGGAAGAATTTCACCCAAAACTTCAGTATGTATTGTATTTTTCATGCCTCTAAGCAATGAATATTGGTATTTCCTGCAATCCGTAATACAAAATAGCTTTAATTTTTTCCAAGCATGCATTTTTATGAGTTAGATTAATAAAATTTCTGACCTTGAAACACAGTCATACTAATAGTAACAAACTACAAAATACGTACATTCCAGTTTATCATTATGCCTCGGTCAGATGAGATTAGCTAATCATGCAGCTTATTTTTCCAAATGTCTATATGCTGCTTTTGTTTGCAATTCTGGCAGACAAGCCTCAAAAGGATTAAAAACATGATTAAGGATTTATTTACATTTTCTTTAAATATCAGCAGCATTATATTAGAAAAGACTCTTAATAACCTACCGAATTCTGTGTTTATAATGTTGCCCACAAATTCCGAGCACTGATTTATTTTGACAAAGCATTGCTGGTTTTATGTGCAAACCTACAGAGCCTGATCTACCCCTCAGAGTCAAGAATCAATGGCTCTTATAGACATCTGGGCATTCAACCAGGTACCATTGGTATTTTTTTTTCAATCACTAGCAAAAAAAAGCAGACCTAGTCTTGTGCATAGCTTTTTAGCAGTAGCTCTGAAATCAGTGTTCAGTGGAAGCATCTTTATCCCTAAGTTTCAGATAGGCAAACCAAGCATGAAGTTACACAACATGCCTGAGCTGATCCATCAGTTTACCATTGCTAAATGTGGGAATCTTACTCCTTTTGCCATCACTGCTCCTTCCTCCCCACACCCCCTGCTCCTGCCTCTCCAGCTTCAGCCTCCTTGCACAACCTGTCCCTCATGAGACACCAAACCGAGCCAATTCAACCCACTAATGTAGCAGAAAAACAATCTACTTTTTCCACCTGGTTATGAAGTTTGCAGCAGTTACCTTAAACCCACACTTTCACACCTCCGAAGCCAACTTATTGCAAAGCACTGCCACAGCATTTGTGCAACATTACGTAAAATCATCATCATCATCAAAAGCCTTGAGCCTTATTTTACCTCCACTCACTCAAACCCAAGAAAAGCCACACTAGCACATAAAAGAGCCATGAGGTGAGATCCAAGGCTTCAAGATCCCTGGGTACCCCAAATGCTTCTGCTTTCATGGGCTGCACAGAGGCTGCCCACTCAGCACTTTGGATGCTGCCTCAGAGGGGGAAAAAATAAAAAAATTCAACGGCTGAAAACAAAGAAGGCCATTTCAATGCTGTCTTCATTTTAACCATAGCCTCCAAGAACTGAGATATAAAGACTTATTAGATCATCCTAGTCAACTGCCTGCCAAAGCAGGAATACACTCTGTAGTATTTTCTTGAGGGCTTTTATCCAACTTATGTTTAAATAATTCAAGTAATGGGGATTCCACAATCAAGCAGACTTTGCTGTTTGGAAAAACACTGACAGCCAGCTTACATTTCCCTCTGCTCATTTTCATGCCATTCCTTCTTGTCGTGCTGCCTTCTACCAACCAATACAACTTTTCCCATGCTTTTGGAAGAGATTCCCTGTCCCTGCTGCGCTGAATTCAGGATGGGATGGTGACGGGGAAAGGTTGAAATTTCGTATGAAATGCAGCTTTAAGCACAAATTTATCTCCAAGATCATTGGATTATTTGTTCATTAGCTGTTAGCATAAAACACATCAGTCTTAGGAACGCTCCGAGAGGTTTAAAGCACAACCTGATGATCTTAAATTAGATACCCTGCCCTGCTGCATGTCTGCAATGTCACTATTGACATCTGAACTATATCCCTCCCTTGAGCTTTTATTGAAGCCATTCAGGCTTCATTTAAACATCCCTCCATTTACAGCCCTCCCACCCCAACTGACATCCTTCCACTTTGTCCAAAGGAGCCTTTGTTTCCCCAACCCACTCCAGAGAAATGAGGCCCTTTGCAAATTGCAGGCCATCCTTTCAATTATATTTCTATAGTAATGCTGGCACATTAGTTCCACTTATCCTTGGTTAATAGTTCAGCTTATATTCAAACAGCCATTAACATAAAATCAACACAGCAATTTTGTATGAATTCTCATATCATTAATCCATTTAAAGTGGATACACAGTTCACACTCTAAATTCACTTAATTATTGACTTAATAACATTTAAAGAGACCATGGTCTTTGGCTACATTAGAATGCAATTCAACCCCCCTACTTTTATAGGTTTTCTGAAGAAGTTAATTTTGCAGGGTTTGGGTAATGCTTGGAGGTGTCACCTCTGTGACAGCCCCCCCAATTATAGGTTCAGTCCCATGAGAAATAATTTACCAATCCCATTGCCTGGTTGAGTGGCTCAGTTGGGGGAAAGAGGGGAAATGTCCATGATAGGCTGCATAAAAGGGATGCTGTTTGCCCAAACCCCTCTGAGAGGCAGCCCCAAGCGCCCAGCCTGGAGAATACAGTGGCAGGGCTCCTTTGTCTCCTCCCTTGCTATGGGCTGCAGGAAGCCCTTACAGTGTCCTGTTCTGGTGGTAGCCATAAGCCCTACTGAGGAAGGGGAGATAATTACATCTTCCTCTGTATCTGACATAATTGGGTTTCTAGCTCTGACAGATCATTTTTAAGTGCTGCACACAAAATGAATAGCTTCATCAAAATTGTCTATGGAGAAGCTCGGTTTCCTCCATAACTTGAATCAACACTTTTTTCCCCACTCCTCCCCCATCCTTCCCTTTTTTTCTCCTTGTCATCATCCATGGCAAATCACGTTGTTTGCACTTCAGCTGCTGTTACAAGGAAAAGCAAGCAGCACGTCTTGCATTTCACTCTGAAAAATGCCAGGTTAGGACTTGTCTGAATCCACACATAATTTGTGCCACTGGTGGAGGCCTTTCCCAGATGCTCATCTTCCTCCACTGGCTCTGCTGGGATTTGGAAGAGTGAACAAGATTTGAATAGGATCAGAAAAACATGAGAGCTATGGGGAAATGTGTGCATGGCTGACAGGACCCTAGTCCCTTCCAGCCTTCCCCTGTGGTTTGGATACTTCCCTGAGGGTCCTCTAGTGACAGCAGAGGAGGGTATACAGCACCACACAGTGCCCTGTGCCGGATTCCACCTCATTGCTGGGCAAGGCAGGGTTATCAAACTCAAGCAATAGATAAATCCATGCTGGATATGCTGTTTGACAAAACTCCTTGAAAACTACTTTGTGCCATCATCATGATTATTGTAGGCTCATTTCATTACCTTGAAGTCACTTCTGTTTGCTCTGGCTACACGGCAAGACACCTTGCAGTACAGATATACCCTAAATATCCTTTCTCCTCTCCAAGATATCAGGCCAAGACAGGCATCCCCACTGCCCGTAATACACT
The DNA here is from genome assembly GCA_024611175.1 of Megaceryle torquata. NCBI lineage: Eukaryota > Metazoa > Chordata > Aves > Coraciiformes > Cerylidae > Megaceryle > Megaceryle torquata. Next base: position 241,503 of record JANIJG010024567.1, read on the forward strand.
CATAGCACTGTATTGGCAGGAAAATTTCACTACAATAGACACCAGGGGAGACTAATTGCGTTAGGCTTTCTGTTGGAGAAGGGTCACTGGAGCCTCTAAGGCTACTCTGCTTTTCCCTGCCTTTCATAGAAGTAAATACTTGGAGACTCATATCAATGGAGATGAGCCAAGTTTTATTAATGCATTCCTGACACAGACATCAGCAAAAGAAGAATCAGATGCACAGAGCTGCAGGTCGTAAGCAGAGGTTTTAATTTGGATAGTGTAGCAAAAAGCAGAACATCCCAGCATAGACAGTAACAGTAGTGTAGAGTTTCTTCTTCCCAGTTGGGCCTCAGGGCATTTCCACCATCTTCACCACACTTAACACCGTGCCCTTTGAGCTCAAGCACATGGGAATTCCCAGGTAGCATTTGCTCAGGACTGCCTTTAAAAGAAGGGGTAAGTACTTGATGAAGCTAGGTGCAACTTTGCAGCTATCCTTGTTTACTTAGTTATCATTCTGAGAATAATTGTTGTTTTAAGAATAGTTTCCTACTTGAGATTCAAGACTTATCTGCACCAGTAAAAGCAGTCTTTTTTTTTGTTTAATGTCTACTGATGCATCTACTTAGTTTATATGGTAACACTTTAATCCTGCTTTTACTATAAAACACAATAAAACATTGAAAGGAGTCATAAAACTGCCCTTGACATGCTCTGTTACATTTCACAAATACTAGCAAACATCTCCCTGCCCTTCCTCAATTTGCCACAGATTTTCTAAACATTGTGTTTAGAAAAACACAGTCCTCATAAAGAGCAGCTCCTCTAAACAGGGTCCAGAGCCTGGTTTCATAGGCATTATGCAGATCAGCACTCTCACTTCAGGCCCCTCTTGTGATTGCTGGGGAAGTGAAGCAATTAAGCTGTTATCTGTCCCTACCTGTGCATGCACTGAAGACTCTTGGCAATATGAAGGCTATGACAGGGCATGGGAAAGTCTACTGAAAAATACAAACTGCTCCTGAACAGCCAGGTTTGCATCAGGATATTTGCTATATCACTCAGGCAATGTACAATGTGCAGCACCTAGAGTAGTGTGACTACAGCAAGGGCTGAACCTTAGAGTGGCCTCATGGCCCAGCCCTGCAGCACAGGCATCATACAGGAAACTTGACAGAGTGACAGGCTTCGTAATCCAAATGGCTATATTTCTATCTAGCATTTTTAAGGTGGGGGAAAAAAACAAACCAACTCAAACTGTTTGGATGCAGCCCATGAACAGGTCAGGGTGCAAAGCACACCCACCATCCACCCAACAAATCTGCATCA
>JANIJG010024567.1:242916-275268 GCA_024611175.1 Megaceryle torquata
TATGTCCCCTGAGCTGCAGGTCTGTGCACGCACTGCCAGCTCGGGCAGGCTTTGCAGGCAGACAGCCCTGCCAGTGCTAATGGTCTCGCTGCACTGCCGCTCATCCTCAAACACCCAGCCTGGGACATGTCTAGACAAACAGGGCTGCTGAGCTCTAGCCTCAAGCCAGAATGGACTCAGCACCAGGAGTGGAAAAATACATCTTTCCCATGTGTATCTATTTACTCCTGCTGGCTGCTGCTCCTACCTCCCTGTTCCTCTCCTTGCTATACATGAGTTAATATAAACTAACTTGGAGTGCTGCCCTGCTTTGATGATTCGTGTCATGCTTCCTGTTGGGCCCCTTGCTGTCCTCATAAATATGTACTAAAATTATGATCATTGTTCCCAGAATAGACAACATCATAATGAAATGTGGAAAAATGTGGTTAAATATTTTCTCCATCTTAAGAGGCCCAGCTCTTTGCTGTGAAGAAATAGCCATAAATTGTCTCCTCCAATGGAGAGAGATCCCAAATTTAGTGCACACACCTTCTGAAGACACTTCAGGGAATGACAGGAATTGAGTCACTGCTGTGTTCCTGTGGGGCATCCATCAGCAATACTCAGATAGAGGGATGTACTTGGGCATGCCCCAACTACAACCAGCTCCTGTACACAGCTTCCCCCCCTCCAAGGTGTTGCATGAGATGAGCACAGAGATGCTCAGAAATACCAGTCTCAGAAATAAATGTCCAGCAATAAATTTCCAGCAAGTCAACTGTCTATATTCCCATTGACTTCAATGGGATGAAGATTCAGTTTAGTTGTAAGACTGGACACCACAAGAAGGTCTAGCAATGCACAGCTTTAAATCAGATAAACTACAGGAATTGCCTTTTTCTCTGTAAAGAAGAAGTTATGAAGATGCATTCATACACACCCCAGTGGCATTTGCACATTGCAGGTGTTACAAGGATACTACCACACAGCCTGTTTTGCCTTTCTTCCAGAAACAGGACAAAGAGAAATACTTTAAGTTTCCCTGTCTGTATGAAAACATAATCCTGATTATTGTATATGCTTCTTGAAAGGTAGGGCACATCTACGCTTACAGGGTTTGGGGTTTTTTTAATACAGATGAAAAAGGAAAATGAGAAAACATGTTCATACCCATCAACAAGACAGATTAGGGTTTTATCCAGTGTATATTTTAAACAGATGGACCCTTCTTAAAACCTTAAATTTTTGCCTCTCACTACTTCTTGCAGTTAAAACAAAGATGCCCAGACAAATACTATTTTTCTATCTGTTCTGAATCATATCCTCTCCCCAGAAAACGTTACCCAAACCCCCATGTTCAGCCTCACTTCCCAGAACTGATAATTCTATAAAATGTAGGGTGAATTCTGTCTCTCATAATTCTGATGTACCAGAAATCTTTAGATCCTCTCATAGTTTTCATCTAGATCTCTAAACTACATAGTCCTGATCATTTCCCCATAGATAAATGAAGTGTGAAAAAAAAAAAACTATTGGAATAAAAGAGAAGAAAGCCTGTGTTAATAGAAGGACTTAAAACCATATGCACCAAATTCTTGATGGTACTCAGACCACCAGAATTTTGCCTGTAAGAGCATTTCATTGTAGTCCTGGGTCAGAATAGGACATCTTATTTCATGGATGTTATGTTCAGGTGAATTCCTCTTCCACATCAAAAGAAAGTGCCAACATTTCCAAGTTCCTAACAATAGAAATTTTAGAAGAAATATTTGCTTTGGATTTATCAAAACATTTGGCTTCTGCATTAATTACTTTGACAGTTTCTATGACATTAGGAAAAATATAATTTGAAATTCTCCAGAGAGAACTGAAGATTCTTGTTTTACTACTGCAGACATCGACCATCTTGACTATAATTTTCTTGTCTTCACACACCACTCCCCTCCCCAACAAAAAACCCTAACTAAACAACATGATTTCACAAACAGTTGATTCTGGTGGAATTCAGTCCCTGATAGAAAGATATTCAATGAACATCCTTATGATCAGTTCTGTACTCTCATCAGAGCTACCAATCAACTGAATGTCTGTAGTTGAGCAAGCAAATTCTGCTCCACTTTCTTTTGCTTGCAGACATGCACATACTGCCCAAGCACAGCATTGTTGTAGTACCACTACCCCTCTCCCACCGTTTGTTAGGTTGTTTTTTTCCCCCTCCTTTCTCCTTCCTTTGCTCTATCAACACTTTTTTCTGCATCAGAGTAGATTGTAAGGTTGAGTGTGTCAAGCTACAACTGACAGCAGGATGCTAGAAATGCTGGGGTTCTCACATTGTGAACAAGGATTTCAAACAAGAGATAGTTGATGTAACAAAACAGATATAGTTTAAATTAACTTTTGGGAAATGAGCAGAAACTTCAGCTGATCTTTAGGAAAAAAGGCTTATTTAAATTGCTGCATCAGTTCCACAATTGGGTTTTACAGTACTCATGAACTACCTCAGGGGTTTGGGCAAACTTTTTTTTTCTGTGCATCTAGTATGCATTGCTGTCCATGTGGGGGTTTGCTGTAGACTGACACATTTTGCTATTGTCTCATCCTTCCCCCAAAGCCATTGAAAATTCCTCTGGCTCATGTTTTATTTACAAGTTTTTGTGGTTTGGTTTTTATCAGTTTGGGTAGATGGGAGAAGCAAGAATATGGATTTTTTTTTTTTTTTCAGATAAAGTGGAGAATAATTTCTCAAAATCTCACAGTAATGGTTTGCAATTTTAGGGACTATTCTAATTTATTGAAGTTAGAATATACGTTCCTCTGCTTTGGGTCCTGAACTGAAACAAAACTTTCCTCTAAGCAGGCTGCAATAGTGAGTGCTCAAGTCTCAACACCAGATCAGAAAAAAAATATAGCTAGCACTGCAGTTCTGGTCATGCAGTAATCTGTGGCTGACAGCTTGTTTTCCAGAGTTGTTTTGGCTATACTTAGTGGATCAGGGTAAAGCTTCTCCTGTATTACTCAGGAGTCAAAGACTGGAGAAAGATTTCTACCCTCAGAGTATCAGGATTCAAGGAAACAGCAAATGGAAAAAGGCCACATCTACATAAACTGTATATGAAGAGCTTAGAAAACACAGCGGTGTGCAGCACTGTTCCATCCTTGGGTAAGGATTACACAAGGATCATTTCCTTTCCTGGTCCAATCTGGTTTAGCACAGACCATGGCTCCACCTCAGCATGTGGTGCATCAGGTGACAGTTATACCAACTCATCTCTGATTCTTCCATGATCCACATATTGAAGTGTCCTCCACAGCCAACACAGGAAAAAACAGCTGCTTGACCCCTCAGGGGCTGGGAACAAAATGCTCAGCATTAGAAACCTTTGTCTCTTGCAGCTAGTATGAAAAGTTCTGTTTGTGCAGGTGAAAAAAGCCTTGCTTTTGCTGAAAAACCACCCCTATTTTTTCAGATGCTTTCAGTACAGCTTTATATTTTTAAAACAACACTCCTGTAACAGAGCAGAGTCCAGGTTTGAAGTCAGCCAAGAGTCATTTGACATCTTTTTCTGTGAGCCAAACTTTCCTTATTTGATAATGGTCAGAAAGGTAAGAAGTGTTTTAATGGGAGCTTTTGAGATACACTCACTGTGAAGCATCCTTCCAGCCTCTGTTCACACAACAGCTATGCACTGCTTACAACACCCACTCTGGCATGGGTACCCTTACACCAGCAGAAGAGTGCCTGTCCCAGTGCAGTTTATTCCTCCAAGCCTAGGACTGGCTCGCATTAGAAAGGATGAGCTGGTACAATTTGACCAAACACACCCTTAAGGGAAATACAGCTGACACCCATAAAAGAATTCATTTGTCAGGATAGCTTCAGTCAGTTCTCTGCGCAAACAAGCTATTAAGTAAAAAGGATGATGCTGTATAAGTGTCTCTACTAAGGCTTTTCCAGAAAGTTTAAACAAAAAAAAGTAGAAGAATCATTTCTGTGAAGTAGTAAATTGAGGATCAGCACTTGAAAAAAGTTAAGGAAATACATATAACCCTGATCATTTTTCACTTCACTGAAAAAAATTGTGGGTGGATACTGTTGTGAAAGTTTTGAAGTCACAAAAAGGTGGTGGAAATTGTCTATTTAGAATTAAAGAGAAAAAACTCATGTTTAATTACAGTACAATTTTACTCAAGCAACTACGAAAGATGGGTGATATTAAATAACTAATAATAGTATTTTATCATTTATAATGCTTACTACAAACATGGGACAGATTTGAAATAGGAAATTGAGCCAGCTTTTTAATTACTAATGATGAAATGCTTTAAGCTCTGCATTAGCTACAACCAATACAGTGTCTTTGAATCCACTAATCGATCTGAATTGATTAAATGAATGCACTTCATCTTTGGATTTTATTGCCAGCATATTCTGCCACTTTCTATTACAATCCATTTAGGGAGATACCTGATGATCATACCTGAATACCCTTCCATTTCAGTCTCACTTTCATCATCTGATTAATTATCTGGTTTCAGCAAACCTGGAGTGCATGTGTTCCATTTCTTATGAAAAGATGGCCCTGTTGGCTGCCAGCCAGCTGCTCGCAACCCAGCTTTCTTGCAGCACGGGCACACAGACACATCTAAAACAAGACACATCCAACCTGACCAAGAGCAAATACCTTTTCTAGCTGAGTCTCTGCCTCAGTCAAGTGTTACACTGCATAGAAGACCCCTTTGGTTTGGGCATTACTTTTCATTACAGGACCTTTGAGTATTTTTTTAATAAGGTCTCAAACAGCTGCTTAATAGAAATGTTTTTTCAATATGCTGTTTAAATCAAATTAATATTGAGATTTTTTCTACTCTGAAATTTACTATGGTTTTCACAGTGCATTCTCATCCTCTAGCGATTCAATAGAGCACCTATATATGAACTGGAGAATAGTGGAGAAAGCTTCAAGAATTTTGATAATGTGAAAATATCAACTGCATTATTCAGGTTAGGAAACAATAATTTATTCACCTACAAGGGATATATTACCTGAGATAACAGACAGTGGAACACCTAAATTATATTTTGCATAACATTAATCACAACAGTATAGGTAGTCAAGCACTCACATAAGAAGTGTATTACAACCAGGTTACTAGAGGAACACAGGCCTGTATTTGGGTTATTGTCCCTAGGTACTTCAGTCAGAGTTCAGATGAACTCAATACAACCTGACCCATATATGCTATTGAAGTGTTACATGTAGCACTGACTGGATTTCTGAAAGCAAGGAAAAATGTATTAGCACAATCCCTAGAATCTATATTCATGAGAGCAAGTGAGGTAGATAATACACAGAGACCAGCAGTGCAGATAATTAAGAGGAAAAGAAGTTCTGTGAGGGAGAAAAAAAAAATGGACAATCCCTCTTGCTCTGTCACTTGAGAGTGTTCCAAGAAAAGAAACTCCTCCTGCTTGGGTTTGAGTTATCCTAATGACTGGCAATGCTGTCACTACAGTGATTAGGTAATGCTGAAGAATGATAAACCTGCAAAAGATCTTTGTCCTCACTACAAAACAGAAATTCAAGAAATACTCATCCACATAAAACACAAGCCTCATAGCCTGATAAGGTCAGCAATTTTTGCAGATGATTGCCATGTATGTTAACAAGGCATGAAAGCTATCTCAGAGTGAACTACTAAGCTTCCTCAGACTCCAAAAGCTCCAGAGGGGAGAATTACAACCTGCAGATGATGCTTTTGTCACAATCCACAGTCTCCAACAGAAAGTACATCTGGAGACAACAACTGGGATTTCCTTTTACTACCAGAAACATAATTCCTCTATAACACAGTATAAATCAATGTCTGTTTTCTTTTTCAAACTGATGCCTGCTAAGGTTGCCTCCTAGAAAACAGCTCTTCCAAGCTCCTGCTGCACTTAAATTTTACCTTATATAGATCTTTACCTACTGTATGAGTCAAACAGGGGAGGAGGTGTTCTTGTCTGAGCTAACAGGGAGGAGCTTCATGAAAAAAATCCTGTTGTTCTTCTGTAACAGTCTTCTTGCAGCTCCCAGTGAGGGTCTGATACTCGATGGAGATACACTGATACCCATCACATTGCTATAAACATTTCTTTAGATCCAAATCACACATTTGAGTTATTCTACAAGAACCCAAAAAACATTGTTATATTTTACCTCCATCTTCTGGACTTCCAAGCATGCAGGTATTACTGTATTTTAATCCTTATCTGGCAAATTTCTTCATTAATTTCAAAGATTGTCCAGTGTGATAAAGTTAACCATGTTTACACATGAAAGGGGATTCAGATTAAGACAGTATTCTTCATACTGTCGTGGCTGTTTCTCATTAAGTCCTTGAGCAGACAGATGTAATTCCAAAACATCCACTCCAGAGCAGACCTTTATGTGGAGCATTCATTGAATTCAGAAGTTAATATCTTTGCTGTCAGAGTTTGAGGAAAGCTTGAAGACAATTTAATCCTTCTAAAGAAATGCATTAATAAGTTTAACACCTAAAGGAGAACCACCAAAAGACTATCCTGCTGAAGTGCTAGGAAGTATTTTGACTTTGCTAATTTATTCCTTCAAGGGAAGGCAAATAAGATATCCCAGCATATGTTAGCTTTTAGGGTTTTAAAATTTTCAGAGGGATTCACACAGATAAGTTTTTCTTACTCTGAATTAAGGACACCAGAGAATCAATTCATTAGGTGTACCAAGGGCTGCAGCCCTGACTGGCTTTGTTTTCCTTTATCAAAATGCAATTAAAATACCAATTCCATCATCTTCTTGCATCAGATTGGTGAAAAGGAACCATTTTCCTGCAATAAATTCCTAAAGATTTCATGACATGAGCAGCAGAGCATAGTAGAAGTGCATAATAAATCAGTCCAAATTCTAGCTGTGTCTAAAGGGTTTATAGAAAACTCTCTATCCGTTTTTCACACTCCAGAATCTGAATTCTAATTAATTTCAGGAATCAACCAACCTATCCTTACTTTAAAAATGTCAAGCTGAGGAGTGCATTATGTGAGATTACAATTAATCAGAAGTGCAGGCACACACACATCTTCCCACTTAAATTCTTTGGCAAAAAAAAATATTACAGCAGCCTTGACAGATACTAAATGATCTTTTCAAATACTCGCTGATGATAAATGCTACAGTTATGCAGCCTCATGCTAATACAGAGCTTTTCTGCAGCAAACAGGCATCATTTGACAACTCCTGCATTAACTCTAACGACATGCTGATGGTCATGACAGCTTGCTTTCTCTTGTGCTTGCTATCCCATATGGAAAGAACTACAGGGATGGAAGAGCCTGGCATACTAAATTATAAAAAAAATTATCAACATTCAAAAACATGTTAATGAAGCCTAACTGTTTAAGGACAATGCTGTTACTTACTCATTTTCTTTCACAGAACAAATGAGTTATTCATAACTGCTGCTGTCTTTGGCCCCAGTGGTGCTTTCTAGTCTTACATTGCCCTGATGAAAGGCAACGGGGCTTTCTCTCCCTGGGTCTAATTCTCTTTAGAATATCTGACTGCAATCCAGGCTACCCAAATGTCCTCACAAAAAACCAACTTCATATTTAGAGCAGAGCACTGATGTGCTTTTACATATGACAGGAGTCAACACAAGGAATGGGTTGTGTGGACACTCAGCAGGCTTTATTCATTTCTGGGCTGGGTCCTTTCTATCCCTTATCTGCTCTGTTTCTGCCCTTCAGTGGCTAACCAGCCCTACATGCTGGGAAGGAGAAGATCCAGGTCATGACCACCACCCATACTTAAAGCAAATCAAAATGAGTGTTCATGAGTTCTCCCTCCTCTCCCTACCTTCCCTTTCCTCCTGCCCAGATCTTCCTACCTGCCCATCACACAAAGGAAGCATGTATTGTTTCCCCTGCCTCATTTCTCCAAGTGCTAATGAAAAGGCTGGACATAGTCTGTGTAAGGCAGTAGTCCCAGAAATACCATTTTGCTTCACTGACACCTGCAACAAGTGAGGAACAAAAATAACTGCTCCCTGATTTAATATGGACTTCAAATAAAAGCACCTCCTCTTCCATCTATCTACCCACTGAGCTATTTCTGTCCAGTTCACTGGGAGAATTGTTACATTTTCTTGTGCCTAAAATATTTTGCTTCTTTAATCACTGCACAGGGCTCTACCTGCAGTAAATGAACTGAGCTGACAGGAGAAATTTATTACAGCCACCAGCTAGAGATCAAATTCTTCTCTCATCAGTTATTTGAGCCACTATTGTTTCTAGCAGTTTCTCCTCTTAATACAAACTGATCACATCTGAATGTTTGGCTGCTTTTGTAGGAAATGCCAAGACTTGTTATTTCATTATACATGTATTCTCCTTACTTGTGTATATATAAAATCCTTCCAGAGAAAAAGTGATGAGCATTGTCTGCTTGACAAAGTAATGACTGAAGTACATGCTGAAGAGCTAGAAGATAAATTTGTCCTTGCAGTGCTGCCACTGATTTTCTATTCAACAATTAATAAAAAAGCACTTTTTGCCCCTCTATCAGATGCAGAATTGGAAGTCTTGTGTTTGGGGAGAGTAAAAAGAAAGAATAAAAAAAGTAAAGGAAGAAAAAAGTCTGGTCAAAGCCCAGTCCTGTGCTCTAAAAGTTCTTCCATACACTGGGAGCCAAATGCAAGAATCAGGCGATACAAACTTAGTCTACATTACTCTTTCCTGCTTTTGTAGAGCTCAGTTAGGATACTCTTCCATAAACCAAAATCCCTCTGCAATTCCCACCCCACCTCTAGAGCAGTTCCAATGGCCTGGGGATGGGACAGCAGAGTAAGCCATAGCAAAGATTAGGAGCAAAGGGAGGGAATTGAGTGATACTGGTCTGGCAAGAAAGATACAACAGCACTAACATGGGAAGGACTGGAGAGGAAACATGAAGGGAGCATCTCTAAAGAGAGATAACACCACATTAAGAGTCACAGCTTTGCAGTAACATGACCCATGAGTGCTAGGGAGCAGGAAGCTGAAGGCAAATACACCCCAAGCCACTGCATATGGAGTTCTGGCTCAGGGCATTAGGCAGAATGAGACTGCCATATCAAGAATGAGACAAGACTTGTTTCCAAGGACTGGTTTCCAAGACCTGCCAGTTGCTGGAAAATGAAGTTGGATCACAGAAATTATCCCTAGAAACACAAATAATTCACTTGAAGCCATCCTGACAGCCTCACAGAAACAGGAGATCACAGTAGCATGCAGGGAGATGAACAAGGTCTCTGCCACTGTGATCTTGGCACCAGTGGAAAGTTCAACAACAAGGGAGCTGCTGGGAACAGGTTTCTTTCCATATGTTTCTTTTTGAGCACAGCATCACCTGAGGTGGTATTAGCGTGAGAAGTCAGGGCTTATCCCCAGCCTCAGCATTTCATAAGAGATGCTGGCAGCTTTGGCGACCCTCAGCACACAGGTCCAAAGTGACATGCTGCAGGAAAGACGCTTGTCCTTGAGTAAAGGGCTTTCGCATATAGTCTGCTTCACGCAGGGAGGATGCTCTGTTGGAGGACTAAAATCCATGTGCTCACCTCCTCAGAATGAGAAGGGAAACCAATGAAAAGAAACTGAGAGCCTATAAAGCACTGAAAGACAGAGCATGTTCCTAAGGACTATAAGCCTTCACTTTGGCAGAGGTGCAATGAGAAATCCTTGCCAGGGATAGGCACAGAACAAGCTAAAACAACCCATAAGTAGGGAAGCCTGGTTGTATCTCAAGGACCTCCCTCATTCAGCATAAAAGCTGCTTTTACAGCAGTTTTGCTAATGGCATTAGGCAAACATCTCACAGCTCTGCTAGCTCAAACTTGCTTCATGTATTTGCCCTGAAGTCTAGTTCATCAGCCTTAACCAAAGTTCACTACAGCAGTCTCTAAAAGAACAAGTTTCCATGATCCATATTGTTTCATCTTTTTCCACTCTCTACAAGTTTGCTCAAAGGCAAATAAGAAACAGTCAAAATACCAGATACTATAAATCATCTTTTGCCCTGTGTTTGCAGGCTTCATAACCCAAACAACCAGGAGGAAAGACTTCAGCAGTAAGAGAAAGCAGAAAAGGTGCTGAGGTCAATTACTCTGACACCAGTAGGAAGACTTCAGGGCTAACCCATTAGGGCACCTCAGTGCTACATTGCTCTGCCAGGAAATGGGACCTCTTAGAAAAAACAGGATGCAAAAGCTAGGAGATTTAACATCTCCACCACTTAGTGAACTGATTTACACACCTTCACACACACGCCCACTCCTAGCCCAAGACAACTTTCAGGTCCTATTCATGATTCTGAAAATTATTAGTCTGGAAGTGAAGCTCCCTTAATAATAGTGTACAACTAACTGTGATAGCAAACACCATGAAGTGACTTGATCTGCTACCAAAGTCACCCATGTCCCTACTGGTATAGCACAAGAGATTCTTAAATCTTGGTTTCATGGCTTGTACGTCTCCAAATGATGATCTCTTATTTTGAACCTCTTGTTTGTAGAGCTGGATTTCAAGTTGCCTTGTGACATGGAGTGAGATTACAGTCTTGTGCATGTCTGATTCCTCACAAAACATTTTTATAAACATTTTTATATCTTTTTTGAAAATGCATCATTCTGCAGCCCCAATCCAGGATTTCACAGAGGTCAGTGAAGGGTCTGATATGATCAACTCATTCACCTGATCACTTGAATTTTCCTCCTATGTTTCTCAAATCATAAAACTCTCATTCCCTCATTTTCAGCTTTGGTTCATTGAATTAGCTGTTTCAGAGGTTAAAACCCCAAACACCTCAAAGCTCCGGGTTTCTTTTAATTCTTCTGATTCTCACCAACTAGAAAAGGAATAAATAAAGGGAAGAGTCAGATCTCATTCATCCGGAACATATAAAGTGAGTTTCCCCTTTGAGCAAGATCACCTTGCCTGGCTGAGCACCTGCATGCAAGTAAGTAGTGTAAAGAGCAATACAGTTAAGATAGAGAAAAAAGTTTTGTGCACATCCTCCACTGGATCTCAAGATATATCCACTAAGTCTCATTTATCCTTATTCAGAAGGCTATCTCCAAAACCACTGCAATGTATGGGGTCTTGCCATTCATGAGGAGTTTTAGATTACCTCTTATCTTCCACATCATTTCACCTTCCTTTTGTTCAACTTTATCACTTTGGAAAGTAATAATAAAAATATTCATCCACTTGACTGAGTTACCTTTGAGATCTCCCAGTTTACCTTTGAGGTGTCCCAGCAGAAGTTGCCAGTCCGCATTATTACACTTAGATCAGTCTAAGACCAGCACTAGCAAAGCACATCAGAAGACCTTAACCTTGGAGGTCTAATTAGAACTCCAGGTTCTAGTGGGAAGAGTGCTTAATCTAGAATATGAAGAAATTGTCTTGAATCTACTATATAAATTGATTTAAGAGATAGATGAAAAATTAAATGGTATAATTACAAAGGTTAACAAACTCAAGGGAGTCATTAGACAAACTGAAAAGATCATCTGTTTTAAAAGAAAGACCAGAATCAAAGATAATGGAATTCAACCATTTCAACTCAGTTTTCCTCATTTTCCTCAGCTGAGAAAACATTGTAAGCTCATGTCAAACAAAAGTGTTAAATGGCAATTTCCACAACATTTATCTTTGAGTATTAGGTTTAAATGAGGCTTTATAAGGTAAAGGCTGGTGGCTATTTAACCTGCTGTAGTGGAAAAGTGTTCAAAGATATTAAACATGAGCTAAAATTATTGCTACAACCCATCATTTCCTAATCCCTTAACTCTTAGAAATGATTTAAAACAATTATATAAAGCTTAATAAACAAATAAATATACCATATAGGAAACAAAATTAAGCAGTCTACCTGAGAAAAGCATATACATACTGCAATTGAAGTTTAAAGGAGAGTTTTCACAAATATCTTTATGAATTAAGAACTTAATTTTCATTTATGTGAACACTTAGGAGCTATGATAAAGGAGAGATTTCCTCTAGGAAATTTAACTAAAAGTACATGACAGAAGTACTTTTATAGTCTTTATGACAACAAAAATACACAGTGCAAAAAAGGCTCCTGGAGCTCCTGATTGCTTTCATTTCATTTCTTACCACAAAAGTGAAACAAGAGAATGAAGGGAAGATTATATTGCCAGGTTCCTCATTATTAACGGTGAAGGAAATAGTTGCCTTAATGCATTTGATTACATCTTAACAATCACTGTCACCCAATTCCTTTTTAAACATGCCAAATTCTGTAATAGAAAAATATCTTTACACCAACTGTGAACTGTTTGGTCCTGACCACTGACAAGTTGTGACAACTGCACTAAGCCTTCTGGGAGAGTGTAAATATAACTAGCTTTGCACCCACGTGAGTATCATCTGTCAACATGAGAATATTATCAAAGCTGCAAGGAAGGTAGGGCCAAGCATTGCAGAATTTTCCTGAGGTGCATTAGGAATAACAAAAAGAACAGTGCACATGCAAATGTAGGAAAGGGTTACTCGAAGTGGACAATGCAACACTTGCCCTCTGAATTCCTGATGTTCCCAGGGATATTCCCCAAAAAAAGTTTTTTAATACTGGCAGAGCCAGATGAGGAAAACACTGCACTCAAACTTATCAATGCTTATCAATATCTAAAGGGCAGGTGTCAAGAGGATGGGGCCAGATTTCAGTGGTGTCCAGTGACAGGACAAGGGGCAGCAGACAAACTGGAACCCAGGAAGATCCATCTGAACTTTAAAGAAAAACAGCTTTTCCTGAGGGTGACAGAATGCTAGAACAAGCTGCCCAGAGAGGTTAATTCTCATTCTCTGGATTTTCAAAATCCTCCTGGACATGATCCTGTGCAACCTGATCTAGGCAAACCTGCTTTAGCAGGCGGCTTGGACAAGCTGATCCCTAGAGGTCCCTTCCAACCCCTACCATTCTGTGAAACTGTGCCCAGACACTGAGATAGGGTTATCAAGTGAGCCAATCTAATAAAAAAATACTGATCTTTAAGAGATAAAACAATCACTAGAATGTAACTCAAACATGCCAAGCCTTCAATGGGCTTCTGTGACAGTGCAACCCTTATCTCCAGTGATAAGGATGCATCTGAATGTGATGATTGTATCTGGGTGTAACAATCCCACCCTGTTAAGCTGGATTCGGGGGAAATACACAATACCATTGCCATGGGCAAGCCTCAACAATACACTTAGATGTAAGAGCAGTAGGAAAATGACTATAAAACAATCATCTTACCCCCATAAATAGTAGGCAGCCCAAGAGCCCTTTGAGATCTCTTGCACAGCATCTGGCTGCACCCCAGGATCTCCCCTTGAGCAGGGATGCCTGTCAAGGGTACTCCCCTGGGTTAAGAGATTCCTTACCACAACAGATCTTTAAGTGATGTATAGCATGCTGAAACTGAATCCTTACTAAGGGTATACTCAAGCTTAATTGTACAGTCTTCAAGATAAACTATTGCTTTATCTTATCCTCTGTGCAGTAAATAATCAGGTGTACCTCACCACTGATTTTTTTTTAATTTGTATTTGCTGTTTCAACTTTGTTGAAATGCTGCTTTGTATCAATAAATATAGACTTCACTCACAAGAGGGAAGTAACAGTATAACTCCATTCCTGCAACAGCTTTCTTGGATTTGACTAAAGCAGTGCACAGGACTTTCAGAAGCTGCTTCCCTTTTCTTTCCATTTTATACCTCTGTCAAGCTTTTGGGTCTCTCCTGACAGGTTGACCAGCCAAAGCTTATGGAAATCAAAGCATGGCTTGTAAACTGCATCAATCTTAGCCTTTTGTCTGCTGCCCAACAGAACCAAAATTCAGTATTAGAACTGAGACTCTTTTGTGAGGAGCAAGTCAACAGTCACAGGGAAAGAGCAAGAATGCAAATCCACCATCTAGGTTTCCAGGGAAAAGCTAGACAACTTCCAGCAACAGCTGTGTCCAACCACAGCTTTGTCTCCTCTATCACTTACTGCTAAATAAAAGCATTTAGAATATTGAAAATTAAATGTTTGCTTAATAAAGATGCCATCTCAAAGTCACATGCACATGCTTATATATCAGGACTTGGCACTCTGATATCCTCTGATGAGATATGGCAAGGCAGAGATAGATAATTTCCTCTACCTACCAGACTTTTTTGTTGCCCAAAACATTAGGAACATAGCTTCAACTCCCTTCTTAGTCCCTCACAAGTGGTTGTCCAGAGCAATATCTTAGAGGGATAGAAATGAGGGAAGTATGAAAATTTGCAAAAAAAATGTATTGAGGGAGACACACATGGAAGAACAGTGGTAGCTCAGTGCTGTCCTGAGACTGCTGTAAAAGGATTCTGCAGATGGGAAGGGAATAATCTATTTTTCATGTGTGTGATAGGTTAGACAAGAAATAATGAGATAAAATTACAGCTAGGGAAATTCAATTTGGACATCAGGAAATACTTTCTAATGGTAAAGGCTGTTATGTCCTGGAAGAGATAGCTTAGGGAGACTGAGGAATATATGGTGCTGGTGGTTTAAAGAGACAGATGAACTAAATGACCTCCTGAGGTCTCTTCCAAGCCCATTTTCTTTAATTTAGAGTAAATCATTTCAAATTTCTCAGTGGACTTTTGCACCTGTATGACCTCTAACTTTCTAGACTTTGTGGGTGTGCTTAGTTTTGAATTAACAGTGCCTTTGGGTTTTTTAAGAACAGTATATAAACCAAGTAATAATTATAGTATTTTACAACATAATTTTACCACAATTATACACAGACTATAGCTCCATTTAAACCAAGAACATCATTAGGCATCTGGCTGTGTGGCCTTCATTCAGTCAAGAACATCAGCCATTTCAAATAATATTCTTCAGCTGCTCCCAAACAACATTTACAGGTTACAAGTCAGTGTCTGTAACTTCCTCAAACACTTCAGTGTTGTTAACTGGAACAGCTCAGTTTGGCATTCCTCTGGCTGAACAGTTTCTGATAGTATATATTGTAAAAATTCAGTGAGAAGCACTTTTTTGGGGGCGTGATTTAATGTCACCAACTTATTTTTATCAAAAATCACAACTTGAAGAGCAGGACTAAAGAGGCAATAAACAAAACCATAGAGACCAAAGTAAGACTCTGGTGGTCACTACAAATCTGATTTTACCACTCATGGCACACACTGGCATCAACCCAGCAAAGCACTTAAGTGCATGCTTGATTTTAAGCACACAGGTAGTGCCATTTAAGCTAATGGAATCACTTAAATGCTTTGTTGGATCAGGGCCAGTCTCTGTGTCAAGTACACAGAGCAAGGGCTTCATCTAATTGTATCAGACTGACTAGAAAAAAACTCAGAGTACTGCAGTATTCAGACTTGATCCATCTCTCAAAGTTAGCTATTATATTCACTGTGAGTAGGACAGGGGTTGTTCATGCTGTCCCAGTGCCTGAAGTGTCCTGCTGGATTTGAGCCAACATGCCTCATGTATAAACCCTTCCTCAGCAACTTGTGTCTACTTCTTCCATTCAACATACTCTCATTGATACAATTTGTTCACCCACCCCAGATGATTACACTACCTCCTCACATAACTATGTTGCCTTTCATACCAAGTATGTTCTGTCATCTGCTGTTATCTTCTCTTGATGTATACTCACATTTAGGCTGTGGGCTCTTTTAGAAAGTGTTTTTACTTGTGCTCTGAAAGTCTTCATGTATCTGTGAAACTACACAAAAATAATCTGGAGAAAAGCTGTTGATGTTGCAACAACCGAAGAGAGGAGATCATGATGAACGAGCCTAAAGTCTCCATAACCTGAAGGACAATGCTCCTTACATATCTACTTTATTATTTCAAGCAAAGGAATAGTGTGTACATAATGACTCATTAGCTTAATCAGTCTCACCACTATATAAGCTCCTACATCAGCAACATTGCAGTTCTGAAGTGGTCCCTTTCAGCAACAAAAACAAGATATCCAATTCAGATGGATGTAGGATTAACTTCTCCCCACAGTATTTCTATAAACAGTTGTGAAAGGCAAAGAAATGACACATCTGGAAATTTTTAGACTATTGAGTTTAGTTAATGCAATTACTGAAAAATGGTGGTTGAGCACTCAGTTAGCAGAGCACAGCAACAGTGAAGTGCTAGTGTTCCTGCATCTGTATGACCCTATTCACACAAGCAAGCACTCTGCTTTAATTGACTTTACCCAAGCATGAAACAAATGCAGGGCTGAGCCACAAACCAGAATCAAGATATGTCAAGCAAATCAGTTATTGGGAAAGAGTGGAGGAAGTTTCTAGACATGCAAAGTGAGTTTGTAACATTTGTTTCATTGTTTTTTTCCTGTGGCAAGTTAGAAAATAATCACCTTTTATCTACAGCTGCTGATTAAATCCATGTCTGAAAGGCATGTTTCCCTCAAATAAAATCTTAAGGAGAGATGTATAGTCATGTAGTTGGACCTTGCAATGGCAGTATTTCTGTAGTAGCTCTGAAATGTAACTGTCTTCAGAAATGCAACCACATTTTCCTGTGCCTTCTGTGGCAAGAGAACTTACACAGTTAAGAGCTCAGGAAGCAGTTTGTGCAACACCTAGGAACAATATACCACTCACTGACCATCCTCACAACAGCCAAAGGAAGTGAAATGCCCTAGATTTGTAGCATCTCAGCTCTTTATGCTCTGATAGTACCTGTGTTGCAGTCATCTGTTACACAGAGCGAGCAAGAATAATTTAAATACAGAGGTAACATTTAACTTAACACATTTAAGTTAGCATGTTTGCAAACAGGATTCATCTCCTTGCACAGTCTGAAGAAAAGCTTCCCCTGTATTGGGGAGGTTACACTGAGTTTAAGTTCTTGCCCACTCCAGACTACCACTGAAAGTAACAGTCATGTACAGCAACTTGGAAGATGTGAAGCTTCAAATATTTGAAACAGCTCTGAAGACTTCACTTGTTAGCAACAAATGACACATTAGAATTTGAGTCCTCATATGCACTTATAAAACATGTAAAAAGTGATCCTTGATGGATGCACTTAAATGCACATGAATTTGGACACTAGCAATTTTGGAACTCCAGATTGCAGTCCCATCTTCACGTGTCACTGATAATACACATCATCCTCAGGACCCTTAAGTTATTCATGGGGTCAGACATTAAATTAATGTATGAGGTTTCCAACTTCTTTAAGTATCATTTACTAAAAATGCATGTGTGATACAAATATGAACATACAACAATCAGTTGCAGGAAAAACTGATTTTAAGGTGTCAGCAAGACTACATCTCACCATTTACTCAAATCTAAGATCAAGTCCTACAACTCTACAGTGGCTGTCTCTGCCAGAGTGTTTTCCTTAAAAACACATGAGTAGCAAAAAGAATTCAAACTTTTTTATGCCTGTCCTACAGAAAAGAGCTTTTAGTTAAGTTAAAATTTAGCTTTTAATCATATATGCTCAGAACAGGGTTGAAGCTGTGATGTAATGCACAGCTTTCCTGCAAAGCATATGGTATTTGAAAAGTGAGTAGAAGGCAAAAATGACACACAGGAAAAGGTTCAGACTCCTGTAGCCTCAGTTTTGCACTGCGTGGTAATTATACTGAAGAATTCATGACTCACTTTGGTGCACTACTGTGTGCTGCTAAATTAGAAGTTTGGCAAGGACACCAGACAAATGATGAAAGATAGAATATTGGTTTCTCCAGCATAACTCATTACTATAGTCTCATGGCGTTTCAAAGGGGTTTTTTTAGCAGAGTAAGAAAACAAGTTGGTTGAGGTTTTTTTTTAAATCAACATATTGAATCAAAAGTGTACTGTATGGAAGCTGGCAGAAATAAGCAAAATTAAAAAAAAAATCAGCCTGTCAGGTAGTTTGGTTAATTGTTCCCTAAAACTTATTTCTGAGTTTACATGGAGACTATTTAAAACTGTTGTGCAATAAAGCCTAAGTATGATGCAGAGATGAAGCACTTCCACTATATAACATTCATAAAAGAAGAAAATGTTTTCTTTGTACCAGCTTACAAATGTGTATTGTCAAAATGATTTACATAAAGGCTCCCTAGTCATTTGACAGCTGCAATGAGGCCAAGCACACTGGAAGATGTACACATTTTGGATAGCACTTAAATTAACTCTAAAAGACAAATCGTTTTCTTGCAAGGATTGTGGTTAGTCTGGAGTTACGCAGCACACTGGAATTAATCCAGTTTTGCCAGATGCAGCCAATCCTCCATGTAATGCTGAACTAGTTATTCTGATTTGTTATGAGAAAGAACTGGTACCAGTCATAAGAACGAGGCACCAGCATTAGAAAATGTTTGCTTTAAGAATTAAATTCTCAATTTACCCAGATAGAAACCAAATAAAAATACTCAGTTCCCCAGTAAGGAAATAACTTCTGTTAGGCATTTGCACATCTTTTCACAAAAGTTACTGTAACATGCAAGTGATCAAAGTTTTCCACAGCTCATAGCAGTCAGACCATTTGAATATTGAGCGTGTTTAAAATATCAGCAGAAATTTGGTCTATGAAACTTGTCATTAATTTCAAGGGCCCCCTGCATAAACCTGGCAAACTCTCAGATTGGAGGCAATTTTTAATGTTAGTCTCCATATGCTAAACAAACACTGCTCTGTATATTATGCATTTTATTTAAAGGCAAGCATAGAGGTTGCAAACAGTTATTTTTAACTCTTCGGTATACAGTACATCTGTTGTGGTTTTGATTCCCATTAAAAAACAGAGTCATTTACTGATCTGGCTGTCATCCAGATTGCTACATGAAACACATGGACTAAGCACAAAATAATGCTGTTTTCTGTGCATGTATTGTTTTTATTATCTGCTATGATAATTAGAAATGCTGGGGGAACTTTGAGGGAACAGACTATCATACTTATCTTCTAATTTCCTCAAAGTCCATGGGTTTAAAACCATTAAGAACAAGGCTGTGAAATCTTTCCTTATGATTACAAGTTGCTGCAACATACAATCCCATTGACTTCACTTACTTGAGAAGGGGATCCTGAAGCTGACTGTAAAAAGGACAGAGATCAGTGTATACCAGATACCTTGAACATAGCTTTAAGGGACACACATCAAGAAAAGCCTCCAACAATAATGAGCTACTGAAATATCTGCCAACATGGACCTCAGCCAGTAAGTCAAGCAAATTAAAAGCTGCAATCACTTCTGACAGTTCTCCAGCAAAACTTGTTCCTAGTTTTCTTCCCTGGTGAAGAACAGATGATGATCAGCATGCACCAAAGGTCAGTAGGTTCAGACTATCCAAGACCAGTAAAGGGAGAAAATTAAAACACTGCAAGGGCACCACAAGATGCCTTGCCAGTAGCCTTTTACAAGCTCACTCCAAAGTCTGTTGAAGTCAACTGGACTCTTTGTAGATGCTACCAGCTTCAGGTCACATCATGGCTCATTGCAGGGCTGCAGTGCCCTCCTCTTTGCTGACTTCAAGGCAGCAATGCAGCATTAGAGAAGAGAGGGAATCTTATTTGATAAGCACTGAATTAGGGCTAGAGAGGTCACACCACAACACTGCTCTTTCTTAGACTTTAAGCTAAGTGGAGAAAACAATGATACACACTTGAATTTGAAAATTAATTCCAAGGTCATTGTTTTGGCAGCCTTTCAGCATTTGTTTTCCACGCCTGCATGCACAGAGACCTATTTCTAACCAGGACCATTATAAAAATCAGCAGGCATAAAACGTGAACAGCCAGATGTTCAGAAAAAGGTGAAATCCAAATTGTCTATTTGATTTCTGATGCGATTACATAACCTGTCCAGGAGAAGACGAGCCGATACCCTGTGGCTTACGCAAGCAACCCAGATGGAGCTTTGCTCACACGGCAATTCCTGTTATTATTAGCAAAGGCACATCTGGCTGACCAGGCCATCCTAGCCACAGCCAGCTCCTAGCACATGTAGATCTCAGCCCATTGCCATTAGGGGACAGTCCTGAGCAGAGTGAGTTACAAGGCTTGTCTACTGTCTCTGGTAGATCATGCCACAAGAGTTGCTGTTGGTAGGTGTTTACCCCTCTTAGAGGGAAGGCACTCATGTGTCCAGTCACCCACTGGGGAGATGAGAAAGTACAGTTGTTTCAGATGTGCACAAACTCAAATTTTTCCTCTTTAAAGACAGTGTGATCTCTCACTATGATTTATTCCCCTGGCCTTTATATGCTGGCTACATATGGTACCAATTTCACACCCATTTTCAGATGATGCAATCAAATTAAATGACATGGCCATAGCCACACAAGGATGTCAGCATTAAACAGACACTGGGAGGAGCTTAGTTTCTCCTCTCTTAATATGGGTGTACCATTTCTTTCATTCTGTTACCACTCTATGGCTGTCAGACTTGCCACACCAACAATACCATCTTATGTTACAAAACTTAGAGTTCAATTTAGCTTCAGTGTCCTTCGGAGGTTAAATTTCCATGGGAAATTACTGTTAGAGAAATATGGCTTGCATATGTTTGTGCCAGAAAGCAGTTTCTATTGCTTTTCCCCACAACTATGATTCCTGCAATTTTTTTTTATTTTTTTTTTTTACTCATGACTCAGACTAAATAGAGGTTCAGCTTGGGTTTCAAAAATGCAAATGGGCATATTCAGCATCCAGGGCAAGTTTTCCCACTACTGGTGTTAGCCTGCACAAGTCAAAAGACTAGTACTTTTGGAGGATCTGGCAGCAGAGTCACTGCCTGACTTTTGAATGCTGGGATCTGGGAAGCAAAGAAAGGAATTTTCTATAGACTTTTCTATTAAAAAGACCTCAGAGGCATTAGGCACTGCTGTGTCTCACCTCTAAGACTCAGACCCTTTTTCTCCTTGCTCTTTTTCCGATGTTTGTTTCTCAGCCCTTCTAGCTGTCAGGTGCCAGTAAGTGAAGAGCTAAATTATTTTAGATGGCACTTACTGTGGGGTACAGACAAGAGCATGTTCAGTCCTCACCCATTTCTTGCTGCCACTGCAATGAAGGAGCAGATGAGAAAGCACTGCTGCATCAGAACACAAAAAGGCTACAAGGGCGTACAAACTGCCAGTGTTTCCCTCTGGGGTAAGGCTATTTGTATTTCAGTGCCTTCCAGCATCCTTACCCCTCCTGAACTGTTTTACAGCAATGCCAATGTCTCCCTTTTGGGAATAAACCAAAAGGCCAGACCAAGTATGAAAGGGGAGGTTCAGTTGATTTCTTTGAAGTCCTTTACAAGGAAAACAGTTTGGGTCTAGCTGGACTCATGAGATCCATTGGCCGTTTCACTCCCCTTTTGCTACAGGTTTATAACCTAAAGCCAGGTGGAAAATAGAGTGATTAAGCTGACTTTTGTGCTGCCTCTGTAATGGGTTCACCCTGGAGTGTGCTTGGGCATCTGTTACACACCATATATCTGTAGCAAGCCTCATCCCTTACCCCAGTGTTGCTGTCACTGCACCCTGAGCATCAGGGCAGGGGGAGCACATTTGGAGCAGCTGCATAGCAGGACCTTCTGGCCCTAATTTATATACTGATCTCCACATCCAGTTTACTAGTAACGCTACATGCCAAGAGTTTGGGAAATAACATCCTCCTTAGTGCATAAACTAAGACTATGGACTTTGACTGTCCTATTAAACTTTATTTTGTGGTACTTTGTATGTTCTTCTGCACCTTTTCATAGGTGGCAGACGGGATAAGTCTCACTTTGTCAGATCTCCATTGAAGACTGCCTAGGGAAAGCAGCCTCCTGCCTACCCTCACACAGCCTTCACCTTACAATTATACACACTCCAAAGTCCCACCCAAACTCAGCCACATATTAGTGCTCTGCCCTTTGACATCTACAGCCCTCTGTCCACTTCTGCCAGTGGTACAAAGGAAAACATTCAAGCAGTTCTTAACTACCCACAAGGCTATTTGTGTTATCCCTAGAGACTAGAGGTAGAAGGCACTGTCTCTTATTAGAAAAAGCTATAATGATCTTCTCTGGGTTAAGGAATAAGATAAAAACAGAAAATAAAATAGGAAGTACAAAACAAGTGTTTATAGTGGAATATAAGCACCTACACCAATAATACATAAAGGTGCATCTCATACTTTGTTATTCCCTTGTTTCATTATTTCCTCACATCTTTCATTTTCAAAACCCCTGTGTAAGATATTTTGTTCTTTTACTTCATAATTTTGCTCTAATTTATTTGTCTCTATTTTCTTTTGTTCTTCCTTTGTTGTTTATCCTTTTAATGTTTCTTTCCAAAGGGTTTTTTTTAAACCCTACCAGTTTCATTGTGCTCTCTGAAGCATTTCTGAATTTGCTGCTATTTCACTCTTCATGCAATTTTTATTTTTCTTGCTGGCTTATTTGTTAGTTATAGCACAGAAGCAATCAGATACCAGGAATCTTATAGCATCACTCCACACCAATACTAATATTAAAGTTTGACTTTTACATTATTACCCTTAACACTAATCTTACATAACTCACTTCTATTTTTAGATAGGGAATCTGAAGTAGACCTTATGGATAACAAGTAAATAAAAAGTCTGTGGCCTTACATGATGTGAAGGTCTCCAACATTATGAATATGGGTCTTGTAGAACTTCAGCAAAGGGCTGGAGGACCTCTACTTCTGGAGACAACATTACATGGAAGAGCTTCACCAACCTTTTGATTCAATCTATTCAGTCCTTGAATATGAAATTGCCATCAGAGCTTCTCATGACTTCAGTGGGAAATCAAGGAGGTCAGCCAGACTTTGCTGCCACCTCAAGCTAACAGGAACTCACACAACTGCAACAGCCTCTTCCCCATCACATCAATACAAGGAGCTCCAGCAGTATGGCACTACCCCCTTGGGGGTAGATCTCAAGAATTAGCCCTTTTTCAGAGTTTTCTGGCTACATCAGTACTGAAAGGGTAACACCTATTCAAAAGGCAGAAGTCCAGTCCCTGTGCCCAGACTAACCTGACAGAGGGCCACAATCTATGTTTTCAGACAGCTAGAAAGGAGAGGGAGAAACATACCTTCACATAGCAAAATGGGAGTATAGCAGAACTTTGCAGCCACTGTTACTACAAACCCCTTGTGCTCTTGAAACTATTAGCTCCAGCCAAAACAGCAGATATGCCACTTGAAGTATTTGAGTCACCATATTAGCATCTGTATGTATGGCAGTCTTGTCTAAAGGGTCCGAGCTGAGATCTGGGTCACATAAGCCCCGCTCCAGCTAGCTTTGAGTTTCTGAAATATTTCAGAAGACAAGAGCTACTGCCCTGGTTTGTACCTATTCTACATGTTTCCTACAAGAAAGGACAGAAATCCAAGCAGACAGCCATATACAGAACACCAAACTAAAAGATAATTGAATTCTCTCATTGAAAAGTTTCTCCCATTAACTTTTTAACAAGAAAAATGTTCATTTCTCATGGTGACACCCAGAATGGTCAATGCTTTGTTCCTGGAGGTTCAGCTCTGTATACAAAGGTCATGATATTTTATCAGCAAAGAAAACAAAGCTGCTGTGATGGGCTAGTCAGTAATTGACTGAGCCTTGTTACTCACTGCAATCTTTATCTTGTCACCATGTCCCTGTCACAAAGTTTCAGTTAAAGCTAGTGAACCACTTCACTAAGACTTCTTAACTTAGGGAGGTGGGGTAGGTAGTGTTGGAAATCAAATCATCATCACTGACAACAAAGACTTCCTATCTGGTTTTGTCAAAGGTCACTCAGCAGTTAGGTGCATTTACACTGCAGCTTCTATCAGCTGGGAAAAGCAGAACAAAGCACATGCTAATAATCATTCTTCTGGTTTCAAAAATTTCTACAGTAACTTTTTTTTTTAAGTTCTCAATCTTCAAAGATCCAGTGAAGGAAAAAGCCTGCACTTGAAACCACTTTCACTTTGCACGCCTGACATTCATGTTTGCAGCCCACCCGGGAGTTATAACCTTGACACATTTCTTGGCAACTGCCCAAAGTTTTTATCTTCCAGCAGAGAAGGTAAGTGAGCAACTGCTTTCACCACTGGATTACAGACACTGTGCATATATAACAACCATCCTTCTAACCTGTGTTCCACCAGAGGATACTGCTCTCTTGCTGTAGGCACTGTACAAACAGAATAAAGGATAGGCCCTGCATCAAAGCACTCCCTCTCTGAAGGGACAGAGGAGATAAATCAAGTCTTATTATTCCAGCCTATATATGGAAATTGTGTTGGTGTCTCTCAACTAAATGACAACCCCAAAGGCAAAAATTAAGTCTGACTTACAAGGAGTCTATGGCAATTGCACTTCCAGTTCAGGCATCTAAGCTGTCTCAAGTGTTTGAGCCCATCCCTTTGAGAAGACGAAGGCCTGACAAGAAATGAGAGCCGGAAAACCTGCCCCCAGCACCCTGATGTACTCCATACTCAGATCATCCCTCCCTCGTAATAGCACAGCTTTACCAGGAGGCCTACACACACCCTCCCACCTTCAACAACAAATGCAAAATAACCATGTTTAATCACTAGAGTTTACTATTGCAACATATCAGTTGAACAACCCAAGAAAGTGAGACAGCGTGAGAAAAACCCTTAGACAAGACAGATTTAGGACCAAAACAGTGGAAAACATTCTAAATACAGGATACAAGAAAAACCGGAGAGCCAGAAAAGAGAGAGAACCGGGAAAAGGAATGCAAGGGGGTTCTCACAAGCCTCTCTTTAGAAAGTCTCACTAGGCTTTGCACTTGCAGTCACATCATACTGCCCTTAGAGATACTTAAGGGCTTATATACACAAGGACACTATTAGGTTCAAGGAATTTTTGTGACTCAGGACTCACCTGAAGTACCAGTGTTTCAGACCTTCCTATATAGAATATTATTTAAAATTTGAGATTCTAGCAGGGTTAAAGTCAGGAGTATGAAGTATTTTTCAAATAAGCAAGACCTAAAACATAATCATTTGTCTCATTGCCATCATAGTGGCTTTTATTAATAGATCTCAAAATGCTCTGGGACATCATTCCTATCAGATAAGGAAACAGAACTGAAGCAGCTTTCCAGCATTACATAGCCAGGGAGCATCAAAGTTGGGGAGTGTCCTGGGAGCAGAGTAATTTGCAGCCTGTTAGGTTACACAGCCTAGTTGTAAGATTTCCCCCATGAGGGTTTTTATTAGTATTTTAATTTCTATTTCAGGCTGTGGCAAGCTTAAAATGTTTTTGTGGTTTGCTCTCACTTCTTCAGGCTTTGTTTTTGTTTTTTTAAATATCTGATTGAATCCAACGAAGAGGAAAAAACTCAGGTTAAGAAGTAAAAACATCTATAAAAATCAAAATTAGACAGCAACACAAAAAAATTCCCAGAAGCGCTTCTTCAATATACAATTAAACTGTTCAGGTGTGCCTGCATTCATGTTTTTTTTATCCCCTCAAGTGAGTCTGCACACTGCAGTATGCAGAATCTTCCTCTGTGTGCATTTGTAACTACATCCTATTTCAGTATCAGGATACATTTTCTCCAGGCATAAATCATGCATCTCCATCAATTTCAGTGAATAGGCAAGCTTAACATACACTAAAGATTCATGCACTATTACCCAAACTCAGAAAGTCCACAAGGAATACAGGTTATTTGATCAACATTTTTTAAAGGAATCGGTTGTTATAGGAAGATGAAATTATGATAACTCAAGTAGTGCATGCTTTTGTCATACACATCAGGATAATTTGTTTTGACTTATTTTAAATAGTCATTTTTAGATAAGAACAAAGCCTCCTTACAGCTAATTTTCTTTACGACATCCTACTAAAGAATGCAATTTTTCAGCCCCTCTGTAATGCAACTATATGCAAGATTAATACTCCACTTGAATGACTACAGCAAATGTGATCCCTCCACAGGCCAATCACATTGCTCTAGCAACAACAATAACAGGTTTTGTTCTTGCATTGCCAGGCTGCTCTTTGTTCCAGCCAATGAAAGAATTAAGCATTGTGGACCAGATCCTCAGCTGATATAATAAGGTGGCATTTCATTGAAATCAAGGCCAGCTGAGAAGCTAACCCTTTATCTGCACCAGCAACAGCTGAGAAGTAACAGGCAGGGAAAAGCCTTCTGTTACACTGCCTTATAATAAGGGAGTTCTTTGCTTTCTGCAGGTTTATCAAGCAAACACTGGGGTTTAGGATCATCCAGAATATTGTATCCCCAATTAAAGAATGGGAATGCTCAATGCAAAAGGCTGAAGCTTGGAGCTTTGGCCTTATAAAGTCTGTTGAAGCTAGTGATGCATTTCCAGGATAAGCCACCCTTTGCCCAGTTCTAATGTGACAGTACCAGCCAACTCTGCTTGTAACACGGGAAGCCAATCACATGTGCCTCCTTTCATCACTACTTGGATCAAGCATTCAGCCCAATGCCCCTCCAGTCAATTTCAGCAAAACTATTACAGGAAGGAATGGCCAGTCACACTGGCTGTTTGATTTGGAGGATGAGAATTGGTCAAGATTTGTTCAAAAAAATGTCACACAGCTAACAAAATCCTGGGCTGGAAGGCAACCAAGACAACATTAGTCTGCTTTTGGTTTTGTGGCTTTTGTTTGCCCTCTTTTTATTTAAACTACACCACTTTAAACAGATATCACTGATCCTTCATACACCAACAGGAAGCTGGATGTGTAATCAAGTTTACAGAGTTGCCTCTGCTCAGCATCAAACATATTCCTTAAAGAATTTTTTTTTTTTTTACAGTGTGGGATGTTAATATTCAGTATCCATTAGCTTGCCAGTGTAATCTGTGTTTATAATGCAAAGCAACGATGAATTTGGTCAGCACATGAATCTTCAGAGGGAGGAAGAAGGAAAGCAGAAAGAGCACCCTAGGCAGCATCACCACAGGGGCAAGGCAAGACATGTGATGCCCTCAGGGCTTCCAGCATCATAGATGTTTTCACAAAGGAAAATCCATTTTTCCATTAGAAGTAACAATAAAAATATTACGTTGATTGAAAATGTGCAATCAGGCCTGACTTACAGTTTGCCCTGCTGCATTCAGGCTTTACATCAGAAGGCTGTAAACTGTTATAACAGAAAATAATAGCTGGGTATGTTTACTCACCCAAAACCATGCTTCATTTATTTACCCAAGTACATTATCACATACACTGACCATTGTTGCTGCTCAGTGAGGCAAGCAGAAAAAAAAGGGAAAGTAAACATCTACACAGATTTCACCATCAGATAAGCTATTAATTCATGCACAAAACAATGAAGAAATGCCAAGGTATACGACAGTAACCACTCCTGAACTCATTATGTTATTAAATAAAGGGTAGAACATGCAAAAAAGCACTTGATTTTAATTTATAATATCAACTTATCAAGCCTGTTAGATCCAAAGCAACCTTGCTTTGTGATTGTAGTAATTCAATGTGAAATTTCCAGTAACACTCAAATGCTTGCAAGAAAAGAGGAAAAATATTTTAATTCAATGGCTAAAAAAAGAGTTGATGTAAGATACTTGATTTCATTGAAGTGAGCTGTATTCAGTAAGTAATTAATACAATAATATTCCATTAAGAACTACTTTCCTTATTTACATAATGCTAGCAATTATGGGGGCAATGCTGGTCCAACATACAGCACAGCAGAAATGAAAAGCTGTTTGCGACATACTAGAATTCTATATAAAGGCATAGAGTTTAGATAGGAGAAATATTACATTTTCCTTATTGAGCCCAAGATCTTGGAAAGTAAAATTAACTTCTGAAAATACCCAAAAACTCAGACATTATTACAAAAACCCTGTGGGTCTACACATACAACTTCTGTGGTTAAAAGCTTGTTTGGAAAAAAAAAACCCAAAACATTCAACAACAGCTCACATTAATAAAAACTGTCATTTTCCCCATCAACTCTAAGTCTTGAAGGCACGTGTTTGATACCAGGGAAGAGTAATTTGCATGCAAACACTGCACTTGCACTGAAAGTGAAGAGGTCAGAGAATCAAGGTACACAGGGAGGCAGAGCTGAAATCCATCTGGACAGACACTAATCCCCATTTCTTCCATTGCAGCAGAACAAGGGAACCATTCCTTACTGGGGGCGAGTCATAGACACCAAATCCCAGCAAAAGTGCACTCCTGCACTAAGCTTACACTCGCCCAGACACTGCAATGAGGTTGTTCTGGGAAGCTGCACCAGCCTTGATAGCCCTTAGACCTGGTCCTTGAGCCTGCCCACTCCTTATCTTGTACCTGCTGACCAATTTCCAGGCTATCCTGTCCTGCAGATCAGCTCCTGACTTATCTCAGTGGCTTCACACATCTACAATCTCTGGCTTCCTGACCACAAGCAAATTCAACCCTCTCAACCCAGCAGATTTTCAGGTTCCCATCTCTAGTGTGGCATAAACATCAGGCTCCCTGCCAGCCCCACAGGGCCACCAACAGAAATACAAACAAGAGATTGTCACTATTTCCACTCAGATGATTAGAGGTCAGCACCTTCAGAGCACCTTCACTCCTACCCAAGGCAGAGCAGCTCCAAAACAAAAGCAGTGTTGTATTCTTGCACCTATTCATAGGAAAGCTCAATGGGAAAGCAGGGAGGCTGGTATCCTCCTTGTATCAATACGTGCTAGGAATGGAACCCACACACGAGAAGGAAAAACTAGATGTATCATGGCTTCATTCCCTTGCTTTACCAACCAGCACATCTTAGAGGCACAGAGGGGTTGTAATACACTACTTGTGCTGACATTAACAGACAGACTCCAGCATGAAGGAAGAAAGGCTCAAGAAACAGAATTATTGCCCCTTAGCCCAAAGCAAAGCCACAAGCTTGCTTTCTGCTAGTGTTTGCCAACCATCCAGTGCATCTTATTCCACAAATGACCACACTGATGAGTCAAGACATCTGTAGATACTGAAGTTGAGAAACAGAATTATCTGATGTTATTGTCTTTTAAAGCTTGCTTCGCTGCATTGAATAAGACAAAAGAAAAGGCTGATTCAGGTCATCCCTGCTGGGAAAGACTGAAGCCTGAAAGGTATCAGGCAATTTAAAGAAAAAAATATACCTTCAGACTGTAAACAAGAACAGAGAAATTCACACTGAGGGCAGCCCTAGTTAACCAGTTTCTAAAACACTTCCCAAGACTGAGGAAGCTAGGAAGGCTGGAACTATAACTGAGATACATCCTGAATAGCATCTGCCCCAGTGACCCACAGGAGGTACAAAGGAAGATCACAGCAGGAGTGGCCCTTCTTTGCTGCCCACATCCAGGTTACCAGCAGTCTTCATCCTAAATCAGAGAATGAAGGGTACTTCAGAAGGGCACATTGAAAGACCTCATGGTTTGGGTATTTTTAATCAGACTTGCTAGATTGAGCTGTTTCTGCTTATTTAGCAAGCTGGGGTGAGGTGGACCTCGCCCTTGATGGGCACCTCAAAGCAGTGAGCTGCAGACCAATAGAGCCATAACTCCATTGCAGATCATCACAGGAGATTCTCTATCTGATGAGACTTACTGTTTCAACATTTTGACTTCCCTAGCATATGGGTGCTATTTATCCTATAGAAAAGCTCCACCCAAAAGCAGTAAGTATAGTCTTGCAAAAGTGAAAATAACTTCTTCTGAACCCTTCAAAAATAAGGTGAGCAAAGAAATACATAGAGATAAGACAACTCTCTTGTTTGCATCTCTAGGTAGCTTTGGTCCTGGCAAAGCCTGACCCTAGAGGTCACATACAGAAGGGAAAAAGTTACATTCACTATTCTCCCATCTCCAGATAAAACTCAAATGTTTTAAAGACTGAAGGAACAGAAAGCTCATTGAATAGAGGTAGGGAGATTCCATTCACAGACAGACACAGTTTAGATGAAACCACGTTTAACTAGGTATCCAATATGCACCTAAGGTCACATGGATGAGAACAAAAAAACCCAAACCAACCAAAACCAAACAACAAAGAAAGTAGTTTCCAGGAATCAGTTACTTGTTCATCCTACTTCTGTTTCACCTTTTGAACACCAACTAATTACATTTAATTACTTATATTTCAAAACTGATCATACTTTCAGTAGATAACACTTGCACATGGAGTTGCAACATTTGCTACAATGGCCTGTTACTGAAAGTAAGTGTATTCAAACAAATTCAGCTTAAATACCTCATTTCAGTAACTTGTAACTGTCTCTTCACCATATCTGTTAAGGCTCCCCTCCACCTAATACCATGGCCTTCAACTTCTGCAGATCGAACACACACACACAAAAAAACTACACCACACTATGTAGCTACAGCCTGTAACATACAACCTTCACTGTGCCATGATAAAGCAGACAGTGTAACATAATATCTATCCTTAAATGAAGTACTACAAACAGCTCACGCAGAAGCCCTTAAAAAATCCACAACAAAGGAAATAAAAGTGATACATAGGGAACCGTATACCCTGCACTCACCCTTCCCGGAGCACTGGCTTCGGCTGCTCCCGACCCTGAGGCACAGGCTCTAGGTTCCACCTGCCTCCTTTTGTCTCTTTGGGCTTGATTGATAATCCAACCCAGCTGACTTCTCTAAGAGACAGCACCAGAAGCTCATAAGGAAAATGATTGCAGCAGGCAAGCAAAAAAACAAAAACAAAACAAAACAAAAAAACCCACCCACCCCACAAACCCAAACAAAACCAGCCAACCAAAAAACCCAAACAAAACCAAACAAACAGCAACAACAAAAAAACAAACAAACAAACCCCCCCCAAAAAAACCACACACAAAAAACCCCAACACACACACGCAAAAAGCTAAAAAAATACAAACCCAAACAGTTTTCCACGTGCCATTCATGCTGCACCTCTACTACATATCATATCCCTTTCCAGCAGTGGTGGGTTCCCTACATGAACCAAAACTCCAAAGTTTTTCCTGAGGGACTTAAAATGCCAATGTACTAAACATTGTTAAAATAAACTGAACTTCATCTCATGGCAAAGAGAGGTAGTTAACTTATGAATTAAACTCAGAAACTCAATTTCCCAAGCAGAACTATACAGGCTTGTTATTGAGCAGTTGTGGGAGGCAATGGCACACAAGGAACTAGTGTTACTGTCCTCATAGTCAAGTGACCAGATGCCCTTTGACTGAGGTCATCTTGTTAAAAAGTGGAAAAAGATGGAAAGCTTTGTTTCTGGCTGCATGGCAGAATGTTTTACTACGATTAAGTACATGAAGGATCTAGGGTGACATAATGGCTTCCATAGGAATTAAAGTGCTGCATCTACAGTGAGCTGTACCTCTGAACACTGGTACTAAGAAGTCCCCCGAGAACATCAAGTCTTGTTTCTCCATAAAGGGACAGAGCAGTCCATAGGATCACAGGCCTGTCAATTCTTTTTTTTTTTTTTTTTTTTTCATCAATCTTTTTTTCCTGTGGAGAAACAGTGACTTCCCCTGTGAAAAACATGGTGACAATTTAACAGTGCACAGATGTGCTTCAGGGGACAAGGCTCTGCAGAAGCACCAAGTGAGAGAACAGTGCTGGATGAAGCTTGCAGGGGCAAAATACTTTTTGGTGGAAAGAAATGCTTTAATGTTGGTTAATCCAGGGAAAAATGTGTCAGCATCATCAGTATAGAGATAATTCTGCAGAAAGGTGGTGGTGAGTAGGCAAAAGAACATTACCTTTCTCATTCCTACTGCAGCCCCACTCCACAACTGTTTGAGCCCTGCTGAGGACCATAAAATCCAGGGGACCTCCCCACCCAAAGACAAAATCAACAGCCCAGAGCATCCATGCCTGATCACCTGAAGACCATTGGAGTGGCTTGTCCCTTCCACCACTCTCTGGGCTCTGGAGGCAGCCCTGGCCCCAGGACCACCAGCTCCATTAGACATTAGGCCACCCAGACAGGGTGCCCAGCTAACAGCAGGAAGAGAGAGCGGATTACCCCACAGCATGATTCTGGATTATCACAGCCCACAGGATCTTGGATTAAAAATAAAGCCTGTTCCTCCAGAGGAAGTGGAGCACCCGGCTTTCCGTGTTGACCTTGCTGCGGTGAGGGGCTGGGTGCGAGGGGGATAAGGCGCCCGGCTGCTTGCCAGCCTAGGCAATGACAGAGCAGAATCGCTGCTCCCAGCCCGGGCACAGACCGCGCTTAGTACTTTTCAATGCTATTAGCACAGATTCCTCTCTCCGCTACTACTTCTTTTTTTTTTTTTTTTTTTTTTTTTTTTTTCAAAACTTTTTTGAACAGCCCCCCTCTCCTTGCCCCAGGTTGGG
>JANIJG010024568.1:0-13000 GCA_024611175.1 Megaceryle torquata
GGAAGGAGAATCAGGAGGAAGAAAAAGGTGAGACCCTGCGGGTTGAAATAGGGACAGTTTAATAAAACAACCCAAAGAGAGAATAAAACAACAGTACTGACAATGGCACTAATGAAATAGTATACAAAGCAAGTGATAGAGACTATGAGACTCTACCTGTGCCTGAGACATCACTTTGCTTGCTCCAACTGCAACCTGAAGCCACACCTCAGAAACAGTCGAAAAGAAGTAGCCCCCTCAACCCTCCCTTTATATAGCAAGCATGACATCAGTATGGTATTCACCATCCCATTGGCTGGTTTGGTTGTTTATCCTGGCTACAGCTTGGCTGGTTTGGTTGTTTATCCTGGCTACAGCCTCTCCCAGCTGCTTGGGCCAGCAGCTGCTGGTGATAATTAACCCCAACTGAAGCCAGGACACCTATCTTTGTGCTGAATCACACAAGACATTTTGGATGAAGTTAAAAAGGCACCAGAACATTCTTCCAGGGCTGAAAAGCAGCAATCAATAAAGTAAAAAAAAAATAAAAAAATAATCCCAAAGGCATTCTGATCAGGTTGGAAAGATCAAGAGATTACAAGTAAGGTAGCAGTAAAGAGAAGTATTTGCATCCACAGTGGAGGTAGTTGATGTGCAGGGGAATTAATACATCTGACAGCTATCAGAAGCACTTAAGAGGGTTCTATGGCTCTTGTTTTAATGCTGGAGTCTCACCA
Organism: Megaceryle torquata; assembly: GCA_024611175.1. Taxonomy (NCBI): domain Eukaryota; kingdom Metazoa; phylum Chordata; class Aves; order Coraciiformes; family Cerylidae; genus Megaceryle; species Megaceryle torquata. The sequence continues at coordinate 717 of JANIJG010024568.1, forward strand.
CTAATGGTTAAAAAATCCAAGAATACTTTTTGAGGCTCATAACTTTCCAGTCTTGAAGTAACTTTCTTGATTAGACAAAGATCTTTGTCATGACTGAACATTATGTTCTCCAAGGCAGTAAAAATGTAGTTCCACAGAGACATATTTTCTTTTGAAAAGTAGAGGCAAGAACCTTTAAAGAAAGGAAAAAAAAAAAAAAAAAAAGAAAGAAAGAAAAAAGAACAATATGTGCTAAGGAACACTGGGCCTTGCCATGGAAGTCTTTAAATATCATGTGTTGGCAGGTTGTTTCAAAATGATTTCACACATCAGAGCAGGAATTGCAGTGACCTCACCATATTTGTCCCTTTCTGATTGCTACAGAAGCATACTGAAAACTCATCATAGGAAAAGAAGTAATAATAACACAAATGATCAACAGTGGAACTGAACACATTCTAGGTCTCCACAGACCCTACCCTAGCCTTACACCTACATTTCAAAAGGTAAAAGCATATTTTACAGAAGTGAGTGCTGGAAATATTTTCATTCTCTATTAAAAATCTGCCTAGGTTGGAAGCTGGGCTCTTTGCCTCCCACAATAACAGGACCAAAGAAGATCACAGACTTAGAAGACCTGTTGAAGCATCTGTGCACTTTCACTGGTATACAAAGGTTGTTATTTACTGTATGGAATCACATCTTGGGCAGCATAGGAAATAATGGCATGAGCTGATGAATCTTACAGACCAGTGACAGCCACCTGTGTCAGAAAGAAAGTGTAATTCAGAAAAAAGCTGGTGGCAAATAATAGTCACTGGGTTCCCATTCAGTTTGTAGGATGGATATTTTCTGGGCTGACTCCATGAGAAGGGGCAGTGTCCAGAGACAGGTTGTAACTAAGGACTCTCGAATGCTTTGATACCTCACACTACTTCTTTCCTTTCATTGCCACATACGCACAGGCTGATTCACTCTTAGACCTGATTCTCTAACACCCTTTTGCTCAAGCTGAGCTCCACTCACTCCTATTAGCAGCCCCATTTAGCATTTAGATGTGAAATCATGACTTCTCATAGTGATTGCAGGCTTGGATTGCTATAATTATCCCTCACAGTGATGCATGAGAGCTTGAGACAAATATACACATCATGTTGAGCCTATTACAACCTTGGGTCCTTTCAAACCCACAGCTATCATTCTGAGACATGCAAGTGAGGTTTAAGCACACAACAAATGTTAAAGCTTCATAAAAAAGAGTCTGCAGGGGATGGAGGAGCAGAGGCAGGAAAGCCTCATTCCGGGTCTCCCCAAAATAGCCCATTAAGCTGAGCTTTGGACACAGCAATCCTGAAGTACCTGGCAATATAGTTCCTTTCCTTGCTTGCAATTCTCCATAGCACAGTACTTCTTTCTGAAACACTACCTTGCTTTTTGCTTCCTCTCTAAGTAATTTTTGCACTGTAGCTTTTCCTCTATATTCTGCTTCATATTTACTTTAAACTAATTTCCTCACCAAACAGTCTATCTTGTCAGTTATCCTGATGTTAGCAAGCACCATTCACTTAGTCCTGTAACCTACACACTCTTATTTTTTTTAACAGCAACTCTTTAATAAATGCTATTCACCTTGCAGTTTTCTTGCACTCCTTAGTCCTTTAGTCAGCTCATGTGTTGCATATACATCCAGGAATTCAGTCATTTTTGCTCTGTAACTTAAAATAGTAACCTAAAGTCTTGGCTATAATCATAATAGAGTATCTACTCTAGAAAAAGGGATCTTTTAGAAGAGCAGCTTAACACCAGCATTTTCCCTTGTTAAAGAGAATCTAAGGGAAGTGCCTGGCTTGTTCAGGTGATAAACTGTGGGCTGAAGGGCAGCAGAGCTTGGGGGAATGGAGTGGGATGGGATGGATGTACACAGAGAAGAGTGAGTTTCTTTTATCTGGCACTAGAGAAGAGAGACCAGAGCTTTTTAAAGATCTAAGCTCTACAGAAAACAGACCTTATAACATATTAGTGAGCAGGACAGTTCTAGAGAGGCGATTACTTATGAAATATATTGAACCTTGGAGCATGAAGGGGTTTCTAGGAAAAGTGAAGAGAATAAGGTTGTTACTTGATAGGAGGTGGAGCTGAAGGGAGCCATGTCTGAACAGGGCAGGGAGAGAGCCAAGGCTAGGAGCTGACAGCCAGATCCTTTTCTCTGCCTTTGCATGTTCAGAAAGGGAAAACTCTCAGTCAGCATCTGAAGGGAGAGGTTATACAAATGCTAAGGATAAGGAGCAGTGCGGGAACACTAGAAAAATGCTTTCAAGGGATCTTAAGCATTCACCAGAAAACTCGCTGTAAAACAGATGGCAGAGCAGTTTAATAGTCTGCCTGAAGGACAACCCTAGCAAAACATCCTCACCTCCAGAGCTGCTTTCTGATGGCAACAACAGGAAGATGCCCAAGATCCTAGAGTGACCATAAGGACATTCTTCAGTCATAAAGCTGACTGTAACATATATCCTGAGAGGAAATTTTCCTCACTGAAAGGAGAAAGCAAATGGTGCAAATAGTTTTTTTGCGTAGTTCCGATCTCAGACTCTTAATGAGGATGCAATTAATGGATCCATTTGTACACATGCAGGACCAGATTTCTGAGTTGCTTAACAACTCACAGCTCCCAGGGGAGCAGTATCGTGGATTTCAGGCAGCCAGCCTGAAACAAATAGTGTTAGACAGAGTACAGCAGCAACATCTGATCACCATGTTGCTAGATGGAAGTGGAGTGTTGCATTGCTTGGGACACAGCTCTGTGCTCTACACTCAGCATCCTTGGTCTGTCCAAGGGTCTGTCTCCTTGGCATTTTTGTGTCCCTCCAGACTGCACATCAGAACAGCACAGCCTTCCTCTGGTATGAAGTGCAGATTGGTTGCTCAAACCCCTAGCAGCTGTGGCTGTATGAACAAATGGCAATTTGTGCCCCCCAAAGCCTAAATAAACCAGAAATCGGAGGAAAGGTCCCTGTGCTCCCTCCTTCACAGCTGAGGCCCAGAAGAAGTGCTTTGCCCAGCATCCTTGTCAGGTTTTCACTGAACTCCTGTAGTCCAGCCTTTTTTTAACTAAGAAAACTACTCTTTCCCCTCAGGAGAATTTTGAAATTTTCCCTCTTTCCATCAAGTACAAATAATTAAAACAACAACAACACCAAATCTAAAAAAGTTAGTCTGCAACCCCATGATTCACAAAACCACTTTCAGATCAGGTCTTTTAAAACGTTTCATCTTATACTGTTAAATATTTGCTCCTTTTCATCGACACACACACACAAGAAGTCCACAGAGAGCTGTTTCAAACTAAAAAAACAACATTTAAGAAATGCCAGCATGTCGGCTGCTTGATCCATTTTTTATTGGAAGCATTTGTTGAAACAATGTTTTTCCCCTAAAAAAACCAGGTTTTGAAAAAATGGCATTTTCTTATCAATAAGATTGTATCAGGAGCTCTCCAATTTCACTCTGTTGAATATAACATTATCTCAGGTGCATCTTAAAGAATGCAATATAGAGAAATATAATATAGGAAAAGTAATTCTGCATAGGTAAAGGTAATTCTGCATAAGTAATTCTGTTATAGGCATATGACTAGAAGTATCTGACCTCTACACTGAGGCAGAAAAGGGCTTTTCTTCCACAGGGCTCTGAATATTCTTTTTTTTTTTTTTGCTAACATTAACATTGCTGCTGCAGCCACGTGATTCAACATCCAGAAGAGAGCTGAGCAGTATCATTATTTTCCTGGGCAGATGGCAAGGCTGGGTTCTTGGCAAGGATCGTTCAGAGGGGAAAAGCGTCAAGATCTGGAGAGAATATATATGTGAGTTAAGTTAGAAAAGGGAAATGTGGGGGCTTCTAGTGCAGAGAGGTAGAATCCAAGTGAAGTCACAAGTCGAGGAGCAGTGACAGTCATTAATGGTCTGAACTGTGCTCAGAATAAAGGGGGGAGTGGCCAGGGAAGGATGGAAGCCCTGACATATTATCAATCCAGAAACTGTGGGAAAAAAAATTACACCCACTGCTTAGTGATAACAACAGTTCTTGCCTTCATATCTAAGGACTATAAACCCATCTCAAGCCACCTCTGTTAGAGATCAGCCCTAATCCTTACTAATTCTTGCTTGACTTTTTGCAACTGTGTTTCACTGCCAAAATAATAGACAAACAGGGAGAAAATTCTCAGTGCATAGGACTCCAAAACACTTTCAGAAGAAGCTGTCTAGAGAACACCACTTGGGGAAAAAAAAAATAAAAAATTGACTGCTCTTTAAGGGGGTGATTATATCAAAATAGATCACATCAATTGCAGGTCTTCATCAGGCACTTTCTTTACTTTGCCTTTCCATCAAATATCCTAATCAGATGGTGATGATGAGAAATGAGTCCCTGGAGAACTTCCAGTAAGATGTTCACACATCTGAACACTGGCCAGTGAATCAGTGTGATTTAATCAGCTGAAGATCTGGTCCTGTTTTTGGAAATACAGGTTAGAACCTTGGGATGCAAGTTTATGTATGATTGTAGGCAGCTAAAGGAGAACTATATACACCAGTAGGAAAATAAATCCATCTGATTCCTCCCATTCCCTCTCCAGTCACACAAGATGGGATGTACAATTTGTCCTTGTGATTAATATCCAACAGAAACCACAATCATCACACGTTCTTGAGGGAAAACTATATCACAGTCCAAGGCTGGAAACCCCTTGCATCTGAAGGAATGTAAGCTCCATGTGTAATTTCTTAGTTCTCTTTTCTGTTCTTGGTCAGAAAAATCAAGGTGGATACGTGAGTTTTCTAATTTTCTTGATCAGTGACATGGTAGCTGGAAGCAGAAGGAGCTACTTTGCCAACAAAGACAGCATGTTTATGTGTGGACATGTAGATATATGGTTTTCTGGTGTAAAGTTTTGCGCTAATGGCTACAACAATCAACTGTGGCTGAAAATACTCACAGGAGACTAACTGGGCAACATTCTAGGCAACAAGAGATTACAAAAACAGTCTGCAGCAAAGCCTACTTTCAAAAGAGCTTGCTTTGAACTCTGGACAAAGAGGTGTCTTTTGTTGTGGCTTCAGAGGAGAGCACTGGATTAAGTGAAAACTAAGGATAAAAACAAGTTTATCCTGTGACTTTTTTTTCTTTATTAAGAAAATATTTGATAGATATGTAACACGGGCTCAAAAACTCTCCATGGAGCTAATTAAGCAAGCTATCTGTGCCACACATTCTGTATTAGTACCTGTGAGTGAAAAGAAGAGCAAGATACTTGAAAGTTATTTCCTTGAAATCATCTGGTTCAAAGAATTAGCTTTCAGCAGTACAGAGGGCACTTAATGACCGCTCCCCCACAGCACAGGTAGGGCACGTAGGGTAAAAAGTCCTCTGTTCAGTGTAAAAATCATTGATTTGCTCTAACATTCTGCTCGGGTCTCTGGGATAGGACTCATTTATTCACTTTTCCCATGCTGTAGATTTGAAGCAGATTGGTGCTGATGCAGCCCTGGTACACTGAGAAACACAGGGAAAATAGAGCTGAAGCAATTTAGTGTGTTACCAGCAGATCAGATTAATTATTTAACAGAGAAAACATAACAGTTCAAAATTCTCTGCTACAGACTCTATTGAACTTAAGCCATCTTATGGTTTCTGGATAATCTCTATTGATCTGTGGTGGTTTTTATGCATTTCTGAGGTGCATACTATGTATGTTTTGTTTCACCATGACAAAATACCTCCTGGGTAATTTCAGCCTGGAGTCCTGCATTCCTTTGCTATTTTTTCTGTGAAGAGAAGCTCTAATGTGTGAGGATGAGGCATTTGCAAATAGCTCATGAATTTGGGGCCAGAGCTGGACATGGTATGAACCCAAATAGCTACTATTACACTTTTTCATACTAATCCACCCTCAGCACCCTGGGGAAGATTTCTAAGGGTTTTCTCTGGGGGCACTAAAATGCCATCACTTTATGTGGTGGTGACTTTCACAGCAAAGTGGCTGTGGGCTGTATTTAACTTGTAATCCACTATATCATGTTATGAACTAAGGGACAGAAAGTCCCCCAGATTGTTACAGGGAGACTCTATCTTAGAACCTGATATTCTGTTGGTGCAGATGCTTTAAAGGTCATATCTAAGACAGTATGTGCTGCAGCAAGCTGGCACAGTGAAAGTGTAGCAGATGAAACAAGGAACAAGCATCAGCCAAACAGAATAAACAGCTTTTCTGAAGTTAAGGACACAGACTGGCAAATTGGGTGTTCGTGAGATACAGAGAAGAAAGTTTAACAGTAGGAGTTGGAAAGCAATGGCTTAGCAGCACAAAGCTATATAAGGAGGGGCAGACTACACATTAGGATTCCAGAGAAAGGCCTTAAAAGGTCAATTTGACAAGCTGAATATGGATAATGAGTTGTGACAGATGGTATAAGAGTATGGTAGCTAATAAATAATGAACAGACTTGCTTCAAGGAGTAAAAGCAGGGACACATCACAGTCAAGAGCTTAGTCAGAAGGGAGGTGATGAAGGAGAAAAGAACAAGACCATAGAGGATGGGGGAGAATTGCAGCAGGAGGGCTGGTGGGAGAGGAGTGTCTGCTTTCAAGTGCCAGAGTTTTGTGGAGATGAAAATTCACCCAAAGAAAACTTAAAAATGCATATGCCTGAATTGGAATTTGACCATGCTATTGAGATTAACAGTCTTTTAAGAGAGAAAATACTCATGGTCTCTAAACTTTTCCCTCTTCTCCTCCTCTCCCATTATTATAGTACCTAAGCAGCCTACAGTGTTCACAGCTCCTAGGAAAAGTTCTTAGTAGTTTTGTTTTTTTTTTTTTTTTCACATCATGACCTGAGGCAGAGAGAGATTAAAACTTCATCTGAGCATCGAAACAGAAATGCTGTGCATTGTGTCCCACACTCTGGGCCACCTGTAGACCCGCAAGCTAAGGCCTCCTTTCAACCTGCACACCCCGCTTTTTACCTGAAGGCCAAGATAAAGGTGAGCATTGCTGCCCCACAAGCCTTTTCCTAATGTGGTGCTGAGGCATCAACCCTGACCTGGATACCAAAGAATACTCAGAGATGTCCCAATGTAAATGAATCAAGAAGCTTTCCTAAGATCACCTGGGGAAAACATACCCATGCCAAACATCCAGTGCATGTTTCTGTAATGTCCTTGTCTAAGTATCTCAGAGATATAGAGTATTTGAGGCTTTACTGCTTATTAATAAACCAACCTCCAAATCAGCATTGCATCTGGCAGTATAAACCAGTATGTAATTCAGTGTTGATTCAGAAACAACTGTGCCCTGCAGTGAATTTGACCATTTCTACATGTGTTTGCCCTTGGACAGCTTACTAGGTGTAACCTTACTGGGCTTAGAAGCCCTGACAAACCCCCAGTGATGACTGTAAGCAATAACCTTGGAAATAAACTGCCTGCAATTCAGCAAATTCTGCCTGTGTCAGACAGCAAACACGCCTGATTAACTATGAACTGCTTTGCTTATTGGCAAAGATGTGCCTCTAGCTACAAAGGGGACTTATTTCATCACACTTGCAATCTGTGTTATTAAATAATGAGCCACTTAATTAACTAATTCATTAATACATGGCTGTGATGAATAGATTTGCTCTGGTGACAGAGTCATGAAAGCAGACAACCCTGAGTGATTTCTAAATACTGCTTTCTTTCAGGAGGGATTTTATTTGAGCAAGTATCTTTATTAAATACCTCATTCTTTCTCCTGCCTCTAGCTAATAGAGCAGCATCAGGGTCTGCTGCATCTGTTACCTACCTCCCCCCCTTCCCCCAATACTCCTAGCTCTTTTCCTTCCCTCATTTCTCCCTTTCTGAACCCCTCTCCTTTGTCCCCATGCATTCAAGGTGTTTTCAATGTGTTGTGCCATAAAATGGCTCTTTGCCCACAGTTACCACTCTGCTGAGCCCAGGATGCAGTGACTCATCCCCTATCTTAAACAGGAGATGCCAGCAGTGTTTCAGGTACTGAAGATCATTGGCCACAATCACCTTCCCCTTGATAGAGGACCAATGAACCTCCCCCCAAACTGGAGACAGAAGGAAAAGTCACTTAATGCACCTCACAGAGCATTTAATCATTATATTGGGGTGTGTTAAGAAAGGGCCCTGGCAGACATTTCCACAGGCTGAGACATCTCCCCCTAGGAGACCATTCCTGCTGTCAGGAACTGGGATGCTCAGGAAGCAGCCTCTAGAGACAGCTGCTTGCCAGCTTCAGTGAACTGGAGGAAGGCACCAGCCTTGCCAGAATTCAGGTTCATTACAAGAAATCCCCCATGCCACAGCCCATCATAGTTGTCTCCAACCTTCTGCTTCCATCGTGCTCTTTACCAGGTTTGATACTTATTTTTCTCTTTAGGGGTGTTCAGCTCAAGACTAAGGAGCACATTTATTATGATGCTAAGACTGAAGGGTCATTCTCAAAGTAAATTCAGCCTCTTCCCTTTTTTGCATAAGCCCTCTGAAACGTTTGGTTTTGTGGCCACAAGAGCTTTCAAAACTGCAGATCCACTGTTTGTTATGCACCTTGCCTGTGGAGAAATACAAGTGCAAGAAGAGGCAGATTTAAAGGGGTGTTCACTGAGACTTCATTCAGAGTTATGTAGCAGGAAAAATACTGGAGGAATTGCTTTTGCTCTATCCATTTTCATAGAATTTTGATTAGTTTGACCATTTTCTGGATATGAAAAATTGATGAGGAGACCTGAACTTTGTAGCATCCATGATTATTCAACAGAAGCCATTATCTGGTTACCATATTGTCATCATTTAACCTCTGCCAGCAGCTAAACACCACACAGCACCTCACTCACTGCTCCCCACACCTTCTAACACACCCTTCTTTAGATGGGAAGTAGAATGGGGAGGAAAAAAAAAGGTGAGACCCAAGGGGTTGAGAGATGGACAGTTTAATAGGACAACACAAAGCAAGAAGAAAACAAAAGCAGTAATGAAAAAAAATTAAATGACACACAAAGCAAGTGATAGAAAGGCTCTACCTGTGCCTCAGTTGCCACTTTCCCTGCTCCAGCAGCAAGCTGAAGCCACACACTGGAAGAAGTTGAAAAGCTGGTGATAATTAACCCAAATCCAACCCAGGACACAAATTCACTGCATCACACACATCACTGTGGCACAACCAAAACATACCCAAAAAGTGCTATTTTCTTCTGTAAGAAAGCAATTTGCAAAGCCAGTCTTAGCTAGGAGACTGCACCTTGAATATCTCAGATTTCCCGATCTTCAAAAAACTTGCTTTGGAAAAAAGCATTTTGCAGAAAAGCACAAAAATAGATTTTTTTTTTCCCAGTGACTAGATGCACAAACTAAAATTGCCATAGGGCCCGGAATATGTTGGCACTGACTTACCAGTAACATAAGAGCTCACATATAGCAGCACTACATTTATACTCATGTTTTATACCCATATGGAGACTTTCAACTCAAAAGAGCCCCTGGCAGCGTTTTTTTGCACTATACAGCAGAAGAGGAGCACAGCTAATTTGAGCACATTAGCAGGCCCCCTAACATTATGGAAAGGTGTGTGGCTTGGCAGTGTTTTTTTTTCCCCAAGCATCACATATTCCTTTCTTGTTCCTGCAGGAGTCTTTAGGATAGCTCTTTGCAAGAGCAGCTCATTTACACAGAGCCTTAAGCTTGGGCAGTATCTTGACAGTCCAAGGTCATGTGGTTCTCAGCCGTGCCACAGGTCATCTACTGTCTCAGTCTTATGAAATTATGTTTGTGCCCCTGATGAATAGGGGAGGGAAGCAGTGAAACAAGGAGCAGATACTGCAGGAGCCAAAGAACGAAGGAAAGCAACAGCAGAGCATGAGATATAGCAAAGTAGGACACAGCAGAGGGTGGGCAGGTGAAGGTCAGTAGAGAATGGAGAGGAGAAGGCATAACAGTATCTGGAGTACCCAGACTTGGAAAATAATGCTGCCTTGAGCCAATAGCAGGGAGAAAAAAAAAGAAAAAAGCAATTAGGCATAGCCCTTCATAGCAGTGAGAGGGTTGTGTATTTGCCTCCCAAACAGCTTAATAAATTCCTGTGTTCAGGTTGGACATTAATGATGAAAAAGCTTCATCTCCCAAAATTAATAGCTACAATACATCATCAGGCTATAGCACTATAGCTCATGCGTACGCAGAGGGAAAATCCTCAAAATCACCCGTTGAAGCAGAAGAAGGTTTTAGCTCTAATTTATTGCTTAGTGTGACTCATGCTTGTGGGTAGGGGTGCAACAGTACAGATGGGAGTTGAAGTCAAATTGCCGTCAGTGTAATTTATGCCAGGAGAGTTGAATTCAGGCTACTTCTGCTTATATTTTACCTGTAATTCATCTGTAAAATATGAAAAGGGTAAGAAAACAGTTTGAAAAATATATGCCTATATAGCCATTTGTCAGGACTTGGACAAGTTTAGTTAGAGGAAAGATGGCTTAATGTTTTAAGCAGCATCAAGAACTCCTTATAGTTTTCTGTAATGCCACAAATGTCTTGATTGACCTTAAAGATGATATTTAGTTACTCCTAGGCTTAGTTTCTTGTCTTCAAAATTGTTGTAATAGCTTACTTTACTTGTCAGGGAACAGGTAGGGAAGATGCATGCATAACTGAAAAGTGACTCTTGTAACCACTGATGGAGAGCTCAAAATTACAACTTTCTGGACTTTGCATTGTCCTTGACAAAATTACCATGATCTTGAAATCCTTGTGAGGATAACCTCACAAGGACAGAGTCCCCTGTGAATGATGTCCAACGTGCTGTTCCGAACCACAATCAATAATACTTCCAGTCTGTTTCATAGCTGTCCTTCCATTCCTCTTATTTCAGCTCTACTCAAAGATGACATCCTAAAGACACTAATAGTTATCAGATTCCCTAAAAATGGAAAAATAATGGAAAGAGATCCTGAAACTCTGGTGTCCTCATGCAAAGTTGCTGCTCTGGCAGCTGGGGATCTTGTGACCTGGGGACCAGTCCCCATTGTCCCTGGTTTAAGCATGCTCCTTCCTGCAGATATTGAAATAAGGGGAATTCCTCTACCTCCTTGCAAAGTCCAGCTTCTTTAGCCTACCTCAAGCCTGCCAAGGGGCTATACAGAAGAAATTCCAGCTGCAATCTCCCTGGAAGTGACTTTAACAGAGAAATATTACTTTTAACAAAAGTATAGAGAAACTCAGCATCTTCCTTCCTGATGGGAGTTGAGGACATAGTATATGCCACTGATGTTGTTACCATGTGCCCTGATGCATGTCACCAACAGACAGGACTCAAGGTTGTCAGCTCCCACACAGTTGTCTGGCCTCCACTTCTTCACCTGCTTGCAGAAACTTCATTTGGCACCAGGACACCCTCTCCCTTTCATGCCACTCTAAACTTCATCTGGAACACAGCTCTTCTTGTCAGCAGGTGTATTGTGGTGGGCAGCTGCACCTGGCTCATTCTGAGGATGTAATCTGTCAGCATGTTATTATGCAGCTTCCAGTCCACATCCTGGCAAACCAAGATCAAACCTCATTAGGCTCCTCAGGGCTGTTTTGGCTGCCTGTCCTTTTGACTGTCATTTCGATAGTCTTAAGATTTCAGAGAGCTGGCCATGCTTAGTGTGATGCAGAGCCAGGCACAATGGGCCTTACAGAGCATGGAAAGCCACTCATGAAAAGCATGCTAGGGACTGCTTGCCAGGATTTGGGCTTTGGGTACACCTATTACCTACCTTTCCTGCAGCAGTGTCCCTCTTCCTGGCTTCTGATGAGCAGATGTGTGGGATCAGAAAGCACAGCCTTTTCCCTAGCTCCTGCTTTCCCCAGTACTCACAGGGGAACTCCTGAATTTGGCAGAGTGCAGCTCAGTGCAGCCTGCAATGTGTTGATCACACTTACTCCTACTCTTGATACTATCCATTCCCACCTAGCTTTAGGGATCACGCCCTGCACCACTGTACAGAGCTCTATTTTCATTTCTCCCTTCTACCTCAAGTTAGTTGGTAATGCTTCTGCAAGGCATCTTATCAGGACTGGGTGAAGTCACCTACTGGCAGATGACAGACAAGCAGCTGCCAGATCAGCACACATCCAAGCCCCATGCCAGGTGGAAGCGAGGGCATGATGAGATAGCAGCCTTGGTAAGGGGTCTCCTTCCTTAACCCTTGTGTGGGGTCTATTTCCAAGCTATGGGGGGGGGGGGGGGGAGGGGGGGGGGGGGGG